>JACCPG010001278.1:0-18088 GCA_016069955.1 Drepana arcuata
TATGCTTGGTCCCCTTTGGAACTAGGAATATGTAGAACAAAGCTTGGGGTGGCTAGAACCGATTCCAATACGCCCTGTTCTATCTATTATTTTCCGAATTTTTGGCTCCGTACTGATACTGCGGTGTATATGAAAACGTTCGAAACACGGCAACGGCAGAGCTTATTAGTGAGAACCTCTGCAATAATTAATATATAAAACATAAATAATAGTGTAAGTGGCATTGGCCGTTCTAATATGAAATATAAATAAATAACTAGGTCAGTTTGCCTGCTTGAAAAGTGTGCTAGTCATTTTAAATGTCGCTGTAAAACGTCGTGCTTGGCGGTTTTTATATTGTGTATTGACGCAACATATACATCACACTTACGATTGCGACCCTGCAAAGGGAAGGCTGCCTAGGGCTGCTTGTAAAAGCAGTAGCGTAGCCGCGTACTGGATTAATTACATGTCTTCTTGGTTCTGCGTTGTGCGCAAAAGTTATCATTTGCAGCTCTGCGAAGTAAAAGTAGCATTAGGACTGATTGTAGATACAGCAATAAGACTACGTTGCGGGTTAGAGACGATTCTCCTTAGTTCCGCCCTTAGCGCAACGGTTGAACGCAGTCCGCAGAGAACCTTTTCGGTGGCATCATTCGATTGTGATCCTACAAAGGGAAGGCTCCAAAGAGTTGGTTATAGAAGCAGCGGCGGGGCCGCGTGCTGCATTAAAGATGAGCTACTCTTTGCGCAAGAGTTCCAAGTTTGCAGCTCTGTGAAGCGAAAGCTGCGTTAGGACTGGCTGTATAACAGCGAATCGGCCAACGTTGTGTGTTAGAAATAACACAATTTTTCTTGCCGCAACTCACGCATGGGTGGAGTGCGATCTGAAAAAAAACCTTCTCAGTGCCACCATTCCCGGATACTTTTCAGTGCAGCCCAGCCGAGAGGTAAAAACTATAAGCCTTGAAGACCTTTTCATTCTCGGAATTGTGGAGCATTAGCCCCTACTGCCGAGGTCTTTATTTAGATCTTCACGAAAGGGATCCCGTGGGGGTACCTGAAGGGGTACACAGGAGTGGGCAGCATCTATACACCCATTTAAGTGATATAATACAGGCAACGTGACAAATGGAGAGTCCATCGTCATCTCTCAATCACGACTTTGGTTTTTTATAACTATCTGTAATTACCATTAATAGTGTATACAGTTTTAATTAAAGTGAAATAACTAAATACGTCCTTAGTTTCTACTTCAAACTTATGCAGGATTCTTCTTGATGTTTTCATTTACCGTAAGGCTCGTAAATGAATACAGGTATTGTTTAAACATATTAGTTACATTCATGGATATCTGACATAAAATAAAATCGATCAGCCACAATGCAATTTAAATAGAGCTACAGCATGGGTAGCCGAGATTTAAGCAAGTATCGAATTAAGGGCAGTCACTTGCTTAATTAAGTGCAAAACGAGGGTAGCGGAAGACCTTGTTTTGCACTAATCACCATTATGTGATAACGGGTGTTAATAATTATTGCCATAATAGACAAATAGTTGTCCAAATCGCAGTTATCATGCATGACTTGACGGGATTAAGAAAATGGTAAGATTGACTGACCTGACACCATAGTACTTACGCTCGTGGCGTGATATACTACTTTTTTCCAACTATTTCGCTTATCTTTGCGCTTACGTTCCCGGCGACCACACGACGCGTTGAAAAGCCGACGACGATCCAGGGGAGGACGAGGGCTTGGGACAAGCTTGTATAGACAAGAATACAGCTATGCAGCCCCGTATTTTCGTGTTACACCAACGGGTCGAAAAACGCCAATGATGCTAGCGCGCCTTCGCGCCTGGCTGCTGATGGTTGAGAATAAATTATTAAAATACACAGGAAGGAGCTGCTACCAATACATAAGGGGAGGCTAAGTATGACGTGTTCACACCGGAAGTCGAGGTATGCTCTCTCAATTTGTAGGCTTGGAATAGGGTTCAAACAGCTTAATTTATTGAGTGAGCGGTCTTAAGAGGAGAAACTTTTACTTTTCTTTTTTATTTATTTATTTTTTCATTATTTATGTGCAATATATCAGTTATGTCTAGTTAAGCTTAAATTGCTAATATACGTTTTTTATTTTATTAGCAAAATGTACATATCCAAAGTTGTGATAAAAGTTTTCGTAGGATGTTGTTCGAGTGCTTTTCTGATGGAAATATTAATGTCTAAAAAGCCAGAGACTGCTAATTTAATAACGTTTCTGCAGTTTTTCTTTATATCTCTTCAAGGATTTATTTTGACTTCAAAATTTGGTATGGTAAGTGTGACTTACCTATATATTTGAAAAGCTCTGTGTTGTTCTTTTGCCAAATTCATGCCTATTTACCTTTAAACTTATTTCAGATTGGCCCAAAAATACCCATTAGGCAGTATGCTATGTTGGTGTCTTTGTTTTTCGTAACAAGTGTTGCTAATAATTATGTTTACGCATTGCATGTGCCTTCTACACTACACATGATCATAAGGTAATCAATTGATCTGCTAATTGCATCACAGCACTCACTATCAGCTGGGAGTTCACTCCCACATACTGCGGGGTCTCAGCATGCATGATTATGAACTCCCTGCCAAAGATTTACACACTAATTTTACTCAAGCACAACTATACATACTCTTCTATAAGTCATTGAATTTCTTCTCAAACATGTGCTGGTTCCTTGTAATGTTTACCTACATCATAAAGCTTGTGTTGTGACGAAACACTGTACTTAGGTTCATGTAATAATATGTACAACATTTTTCAAAATTAAAACAAAAGATATATGTAATTTTTTTATATTTAGGTCAGCATCATCACCAGCCAGCATGTTAGTGTACAGCTGTGTCAAGAAACAGAGACCAAAAATTAATAAAGCTACAGGATCAATTTTGATAAGCATTGGAGTAGCATTGGCAATGTATGGAGGAGCACCAGGTGATCAGGACAATGAAGGAAAGTTCATATATTGGTGTGTTGGAGTTAGTATATTGCTGGCCACATTGATAAGTGGTGCATTTACTGGACTTCAACAGGAGATTCTTTTCTCCAAGTATGGAAAACATCCCAATGAGGTAAATATAAGATGTCTTCCTAACAATTTTGTATAATGTCTATTACATACTTTTTTATAATAAAGTGCAGAAAGATGTGTTAATAGAAGAAAGAGGGTGTTTCCACATATTCTACTTCTTCTAGGTACCCCATGCCTTCCTAAGGCATGAAGTTGATGAATAATTGCAGTACAGTACATTTTTTATTTATACAGATGAAATCATAACATTAGTTGCACATTATGTTAGATACTTTTGTGCTATAAGTGAAGTGAAAGTTCTAGATGAACCTATTTATTTTCGGTTTGTAAGTAAAAAGGTTTGTTTGTATGTATAGAAGTTTCTCTTTCAGATGCTGTTCTATACCCATGCACTTCCACTGCCCCTCTTTGTTGGGATCTACCCTCAAATAAGAGACACATCCCTAAACTTACCTTGGGATATATGGATGCTAATAGTTTTAAATATTGCAGCGCAATTCTATTGTACACATTCCGTCCATGAACTGGCAACCAAAGAGTCATCTGTTACTGTTACATTCCTATTGACATTAAGAAAGTTTGTCTCCTTATTGATATCATCAGTAATTTTTAAGAATAATTTAACAGTATATCATGTAGCAGGTACAGTATTAGTAGCTGTTGGCACTTATGTGTATTTTGATTATTTCACTAGTAGAAAACAGAGGCCCGTTAGTTCAAAAGATAATTAGACTATGGATTATTGTATTTATACCATACATTTATTTAATAATAATATATGGATTGGCAGTAAAGTTAAACTAATAATATAAAAAAAAATTCTAACACTAACAATTTCTTTGTGAACACCAATTTAAAAATTCATTTCACATATGGAATTTACATTATTCCATCTTTATTTCTATTGCCAATCCATATTTTTATGACTATTACTTATTATTATTATATAAACAGGTTATATAGTATTTGTTTTTACGCGCTAATGGTTTTTAGTGCTATAATTATCATAACCAAAATGTGCAATTATTTTTATATAAATATTGGCCCTTGCGAAGCCGGGTGGAGTAGCTAGTCTAGTATTTATACTTAAATCTGTCACCATAATACGTGTACTATATATAATGATTGAGAAAGTATTGCCTTATTCACACACGTAATATTTTGCGTAAGATAAAGATATATTTTTATACCTACATTATTATTTTGTAGAGAATTTTAAAAACATCTCGCTGTACGGATCCTCGATAGTTTATACGTTACATGTATATTGGAATCTTATATTATGTTATCTATAATAAGATGGAAATTATTTATACTACCTACATATATTTATTAAACTATGAAAGTAGCAAACGAGCAGGAAGTTTTAGTAGTGTTCAATAGTAGTCTGGTGCTGCCTATTGATGCTTGCCACCAAGGGATCATCGTTCGCGCCCTGTGGGTATCTTTATACACCCTCTTTGGAATATTCCATGTGTACTTTTTAGGGGGAACCTCAACTGACCATTCTTGGAAACATTACGTGACGAGTACGACAAACAAGGAACAGGTGTGGAGATGAATAATCCCCCTATGGCGATACCTCGATAAAAAATATTTATATAAAGGTTTGTTAGTCATATCCTCCACTGTTCACCAGCTCTAAGAAAAATTTCTAGAGTGCACTGAGATGAAACCCAGGTCATACTAACTTGCTGCATTACAGGAAGACTGGTTTGATCTACAAGGATATTAAAATTAAACAATGTTCTAAAACATAATATGTATGTGTATTTAAGTCATCTTAAAATAGTATATTTTTAATGAACAGTATAAGTTTACATGAAATGAAATATGAGAATGAAATTGTATCTACATGGAAATTTTTACACAATCTTACAAACATTAATAAAGTTTGCTATGGAACTGACAGATAAAAATTAAAGCTGTTTCACATCTATTTTCTTACTAAAAACGCTGCAAACGAGTACTCATTACGTACAAGCACAGTCCACCAATCACTTCATTAAAGTTAGTTGTCCCATTGTATATTTGTTACGCCCGTTGACTGTCTGTTTTAATATCTGGAAATATTAAAACCATTTTAACTTTCCTGTATTAATAATAGTTAACTATCCCACAAGATGAAAATCTTCTCATTCCTCATTCATCATCATTCAATCTCATTAAGGCAAAACAAATAATATATTTGAAATCAGCTCACGAGATTGTTAGCCTATGTGGGATGCATAGACTGCAACCCTAGTGCCAATTAGTCTAATGCCTAATGGCTAAGAGCCATAGTTAACATCTGAAAAGGTTCTTGGCCTGATACAGAAATCTATGCTTGTGTCAATATAAGTGGGAATGGGAAGTGATATGTATCACTTCTATATTTTCAATATTTATATACATATCAACCCATATTATTTGTATACATTTAATGGTGTATTTTAAAGAAATAATGATGAAATTAATAGTAAAAAAAAAGGAAATAAAAAGGGTGGTACATACTTCAAGATTTACCTGCTTTTGCTGTCAGATCGGCTGCGGCGTTCACGGGACCTAGAGCGGCGAACTGAAGGGGAGCGTCTGCGAACTGAGGGCGAGCGGCGTGGCGACCCTGAGCGACCGCGGGAGTAAGAGCGTCGCCGAGGACTGCGGCTGCGCGACCTACACATGATAGTAACGCACACTTTAATCACAGCTCGATACATAAACAACACAGATAGCTAGAACTGGTAAAAAACTGCTATTAAGTTACAATAAGGAAAACACTAGTCGCTCACGAATTTCAAAATAATTGCTCAAAAGACATCGATGGGCTTCATAGTATTCACACGAAACTAAACTCGACAAATTATTTTTCAAACTCTTTAGGACGAGATCTTATGCCTGATGCGCCAAATTATTGTACTTAAACAATGGTATAGACAAGGTACTAATTATAGGTTTTAAAAAGTACCGGGACATTGGTGAGCCTGCGAAGGTTGACCGTTGTGGGGCTGCTTTGAGGCCGAAGGGATATTACCAAGGCGAAGACTTTCTATGTTATCTTCCAGCAGATGTTGGCGTTAATTGGAAGTTTCGATTAAACACAGTAACAGGGTTGAGTTGATCGCCATGGTTGTATTCTAGCTTGGTGCCTCGGTGACGACGAGTGTGTGCAGTCGGTGAAGCATCAGGAGTTTGGCATTCAGGATTGTTGTAGGTTACTACACTGTGTGGCTCAGTAATGTTTGTTCGGTCCAGGATAGGATCAGATGGAGTTAGGTGATGGCTGTCAGGAGAATAGTTATGGGGACGCAGATTTTGGAGACTTCGGTGCGTAGTAGATTGGAGAGCCGATCGCAGAAGTTGAGCGGGATGTTGTTGCGAGCGGCGTTCGCGGATGTCATATTGGTAAACGAGCCGTAGTTGTGGTGAAGAGATGTGGTGAGGTCGTTGGTGTGTTGGTGGTTGGTTGATAAAATGGACCTGCAAACGTTCCAACACCCACCACATTTATTATCTCCAAGTCAAATTATTTTTACTATTTACTTATGCAGATATGAAATCAATTGTATTACGGTATGCCTCAATTGTTATAGAGATCAAAATTTTATACTAAAATGCTGCAACTAATAAACATGAACTAATATTGGGTAATCTTGAATTTGATGTCATATTGTATCTACAGCACAAAAAATATTTAAAAAAGAATGTTCAGTATCACATACCTGCGATCCCTTCTGGTGCGACCATTGGACATCTCCACACGGATGCGGGTGCCGCAGCATCTCCTGTAGAAACATATTCAATCTAAGAGCATTGATTCACAGCAAGTACAAAATAGCATTTTTGAAAGCATAATTTTAATGTTCCCCATTCCAAAACAATTGGTACTTCTAAAAATACCACATGTCAGTTTTAGATTGGAGGTATTCTGATATAGCACACTTATGACTCAAGCGTTTCACATTGAGAATGAAACGGATCTAAGGAGTGTGCAGTAACATTTATGACAAAGATGAATTAAACCTTACATAAATATCACACTCCAAGTCCCTAACGGGGTAGACAGAGGGTATCCCTAACGGGGTAGACAGAGGGTATAGAGCGCCAGTTTTCTCTAGACTAACATACCTCTTTCGCTTCGTCCACATTCAGCAGTCTCTTCATACATGCTCGTCGGTTTCGAGTACTCTTAATGTTCCCGTCCTTGAGCGTCCTTGTTTTGTAAATCTGTTCCGTCAATCTTTCTTCACTCATCCTTTCTATGTGTCCAAACCAACGTAACATGCTTTTCTTTATCTTTACACTCACGCCCTCATTCACGCCAGTTGATTTGCGAATCTCGTCATTGCGGATTCGATATAATATCGTTACTCCGCACATTTTTCGAAGAGATCGCATCTCAATTGCATTCAAGCTATTTTCATACCTCCTCTGACATACCCAGGATTCGCTGCCATACAATAAGATGGGTACTAATATCCTGTTGTGGACAGCAACTCGAGCATTCTTGCAGAGTCTTTTACTGCACATTAACGCCGACATGGCTCCATTCACCTTATTTCCGGCAGTTATCCTTCTTTCAATACCTTTTTCATACTTTCCATCTCGTGTGATCCTTCTTATAAATACAGCACAGTTTTATATTTAAGGTTAGCTGTGTTCAAATGCTGAAATATGACGAAAAATCTACTGTTTGACAATATAATGAAAGTTTTTAGGGCAAATCTGTAACAAAGTAAAATTTTCGGCAAGCACATTGCATTTGCATATTGATCAGGAGAAAGGAAAATGGCGGAGCGGACGCGCATATGGCGCAGCACTACTATCACCCAATCAATAAATACCACCTCCTATATATAGAACAAGTCCATGTAACATATAAGAACAAGTATATATCAAGTACTTACGTTCCGTCTAGTCCTCGAACCGAATCCTCAGCATCGCGAGGATCTTCATATTCGACAAATGCAAATCCTGGAGGGTTTCTGGCTACCCAGACATTTCTGATATTTCCATATTTTGAGAAAATCTTTTCGATCTCGTATTTAGATGCATTGGTACCAAGATTGCCAACGTATACCTTGCAAGAGAGGTCCCATTCGCGATATCGCGACATCTAGAATAATAAGATGTTACTTTTACTTTGGTGTCATTGAATTGACGCCATTTTGTTACACAGTATCATGGAATATAGCATGATATATAGTTACATTAAGATAATACTTTACCTTTTGGAAATATTAGATAAAATTATTCACCAAACGTAGAAGATAGAAAAAATACAACACATATAATTGACTTGGAGACAAGTAGACAAAATTATTTAGAATGTACTCTTTACAGGTACGCGCGTCTTCCTTATCCTACTTCCACGCTCGCTATACTAACTAACTAATAACTATCTATATTCTATACTATACGAATGAATCTACTCGAAATACTACGAACGAATGATTTTATTAAGAGTAGTCTATACTCTATGCGCTATAGCGTCTGGCTGTCTGACAGGTGACGGTTTTCATTCAACACAACACCGTAAAGATTGTTTACTTCTAATAAATAATAAAAAAGAAGGGTAAAGTTTAGTTTACCAGTTAGCACTTATATAATCACATGTCCATTTACATATAATAAAACATATCAGAACAGGTTTTTGGAAAATTTTTGTGTACAGATCGCGTTTTAATATAAATCAACATATAATATTATTCCAAATAGGATATCAGAAGTGTCGACAGACAACCAACTAAAAAATCAAATATTACTTTTCATTCGGTCATCGCTACAATACAATCATTGTATTTCTAAAGTCTGTTTGTATTGTTCGTTTCCGGTTCCGTCCGCCTATGCATAGATAATACAGTTTACGACTGCACGTCTTTCTTTGTATTGTATTGTTAAATGTCAAACAGCTGATGTCTAGTCTCGTGTGATTGGGGTTTTCTTACAAACTAAATTGGATAAGTGAAAATTTGCATTGTATTGAATTGAAATGGATGTTGTCGGTCTCTTAAATAATATAAATGTAAAATCGAATATGTTCGAGATAACAACATGGACTTCAGAGTGGTCATACAATTTTCAAGAAAACCAGGTAAGTATTGATTTTTATTTAATGAATTAGGAATAAATATAAGATACATGTATTCTTGTGTATACAAGCGTTCTTTGTTTAAATATTTTCATGTAATAGTTTTATTGTTAGATAACGGAGGTTATCGTAAATATAGATATCGTTATCCTTGAAATCAACGATTTCGCTTCCTGAACTAAACAGAGCGAAGAACAATGATCATGTATGGAATTAATAAAATTTCAATCGAAAATATTTGATTGCCCCCTCTAGCAGTCTGTTTCTTGATGTCAAGTTTGAATTTTTGTTATTCTTCAAAAGATATGTAGTTTAACAAAGGCTTTGTCATACAGCCTAAAAAATATTCATTTGCATCCTTTAAAATTGTTTGAATTGTTATTTTTTACTACTAAGGTGGTTTACAAGTTTGTAGATCCCTTAATGTTTTAAGATATTGTATTTAATTCACTATTTCTATTTTATTGAATGTAATAAATAAACATTTTGATACAATACACATAGGTTTAATGATTATCCCATTAGGTATATGACTTACTGTACATAAAATAGTAATATGTCTTATCTAGCTGTATTCTTCATTCAAAACTGGTTTATATGGCATTAAGTTTTAAAAAAACATCAAAATCATTCCTATGTGTTCAATAAAAAATAACTTTTATTTAATGTAAAGAAGAAAAAAACCTATCAAGTGAAGAAATGGGGATATAAACTCCCCAGTGTCTGAGCGTTTGTAGAAGGAAACTTCTTTGGAACTGTGCAGTGTTAGACCTTAGTGGTTCCAATGTAATAAAGTTTGTCAGCTTATGACAGGCAAGGGCTACCGTATTTACATTCTAGAATCTTAGTTACAAGATCCCAATGTGACTGGTTACATCTTACACTAAGCTACTCTGTAATAACCTAATAACTATCCATACTGATCATAACTTTTCTATCTTGTGATCTGAGAGTATATGTAGAGAATAACATCATGGTCATTGCAGATGACTTAAACCACTATGTCACTATGGTTCGGTCAGTGGCATAAGCCTTATTATAATACACTTTAACAGAAATTACAGAAAAAACATACAATTAGAGATAAACTTATTGAAATGATATATTTTAGTATCTTCACTCTTCACACCTTCCTACAAGTCTCCAAAGCTGTAGGCAGAGGCGTAACAACACCCTCCCTTCGCCCGAGATATATTTAGGTGCGGACCTGACTCATGGCGAGTCCATTGCCGTTTCAACACCACTACTATAAAAACGTCTTTAAATTTCGTCTTTAACTTAAGCAGGTTTCCTCACGATGTTATCCTTCATATTAAATCTCGTGCTGTGATTTACTGTACGTTCAGAAAAACTCATTGGTACAGTCGGTCATTGGTCGGGATTCGCACTTGCAATCTTTGTTGCAGGCGACTAGTCGAACCGCTCGGCCACCACGGCTAAATAAAAATACTTTAGCTTTGATCTAAAACAGATTACACGATAATGTTAATCAAGCGATGCCCTAATGACCGAGTGGCGAAAATAATAAATGTGTATAACGGTGCGCGAAGAGGTCTAGTGATTTTGCACAACCGGTCGTGTTTGTGTTGTTAGCAATCGTTGCGACAGAAATGAAAAGTCGCGCTATCGCCACCGCGCAGTCGAGGCAGATTAGCTGTAGCTACCAGCGTATTTGGAGACGTATCAAGAAGCGTAGGAGATACGAGAAGAGAGTGTTACTTAATGAAAACAGTGCCGGGAAAGTGAGAATGCGGGAACTGTTGGTTTTTGTGGTATGTCTGGAATTTGATCTGTTTTTCGTTAACTTCTTAAAATTGTTGGCGCCTTTCTATAATATAGGACACGATTTGATGTTAAGATGTTCGATGCTAGCAGCAAGACTGGCACCCGGTTTATCCAATTCTCCTTCCCTCCTCTATTAAGCTAATATCGGAATCGCGTAAAGTTTATGTGGAATACACTTTACGTTTACAAAAATATATGGATGAAACTTTATTACGGTCAGAAAGCGCTCCCGAATGCGCTGGGCCCTTAGCTATTTCTACTCTTGCTATGTATCTAATCTGGATACTCGCGAAGCTAATACAGGCGTATTAAGGAAGACTTAGATATTTGATGGCGTGTGTTTAGAATGATAATTGTTCGGATATTGCTTGTAAATATACATTTATGTAATTGAGGAGCCAGTACTACAAGGTGTTGAAGTTGAACTCAAGCATACAGTGTATGGATTGGTATTTAACTTACGCGATGTACTGTAAATTAGGTAATTTATATACGTATAATATATATTCGTTTTTATCCTGTTTATCGAACAGGTATTGTAATAACAATGTTTACCTGAATGTTTCTATAACGGTTCGGTTTTCGGTTTCGGTTTTTCCATTACTTCCATAATCAAACATAAATACATATTAACACGCGAATTCTCTTACGGACTGGGAAGAGAGTAGAGCGCCTTCGAGAGCTCTACTCTAAGTACTTATAGACCAAGATCGAAATCACAACCCATACCTTGTCAATGTACCTATCGATGGCTGAAGAGTAATTAGCCGGAGTTAAGATTTTGTACCTGAGGCTTCGAAGCAAGAGCATAACCTCGCTTATCTCACATGTAGGGTAGGGTTTTTGGAGCGGTAAAGTAATTGTGTATCAAATGTTTACATTTTCTGATATTGTTGCAGCTTCTTTGGTCTTTCTGCGGGTGTGTACTGGTGTCTGTACTAGTCGTGTTCTTCTACTACTACCGAAGATGGCGGACCAAAGGTAAGACTTGAGTACATCTTTGTGACCACAATCATTGTCTATGGTTCTCTTTTGCACACAATGGTCCAGACTTAATAATTGTCTTATCGTGGATGTTTTATATATTTTATTTTATATTTATTATTTATGTGCGTCCATGGTAAGCAATTGTTGCCGCTTATGAAAGGAGTATCGCTCGCGCGATGCCGAATTGCAGGTACTTCGCACCATTCTTGAAGAACTCCATGCTGTACTCTTTAGGATAAACTTCAATGGGGAGTTAATTCCACAGCCTGAAAGTTCGCGGAAGGAAAGTTCCTAGAGACGGCGCAGCGCGAGACCTGTTTGGTTTTAAGATCCCCGTCGATGGCAGGATGAACGGTTTCGTTACCATCAAGAAAATGCTTTGCCTGATGGTAATGAAACCGTTGTCTATAGGCGTGTCGAGAAGAAACTTGACTATAGTATTTTACTGCTTCCAGAGTTGTCATGCGGCACGGGCGCGATTGGCGCCTCTGGGGAGCCAGCGAAGAGGTTCAGGAAACGAGACAAGATGCTATTCTACGGACGACGGATGCTGCGGAAAGTGAAGTCGATATCCAACTCTGGGCAGGGGAAGAAGAGGAGGGCGGTCATGAGGTTTGCACGGAAATTGCTGCAACTGAAGAAGGAATCTGCGCCGGAGCAATTGAAGGTAAAGTAACGGGACGTAACTTATATATGGAACCAATTAGGGTGGATCTTACTTGGCGATCTTAAATGCACCAATTTTCACACCTTCCCATACCACCTTTTAGTAGCCGGAAATATTTTTAGGTGCCAATGTGACAGATGGAGAGTCCATCGCCGTTTCCCACGCTGAAAGCTGTCCATGTTTCGTTACGATGTTTTACTTCTTCGTAAGGTCATCGTGGGCTTAATCACTGTACACAAGTTCTGAAAAACTCATTAGTCCATTCGAATTATGAATAGAGCAGATTTTAGAAAGATTTTTTTTTATCTTACCTTTCATCTAATGGTAATAGTCTAAGACTTCAAATGCTAATAGTATCATTCGTGCTCGCATTTCCTCAAGTAACAATAGAATTGGGCACAAAGATAACGATATCCGTATCAAACATCCGTCTGGACAGTGGTAGGCAATGCCACCAGGCGTGATTGTCACTATTGAGATTGCAGGACTGGTTATCTGTAAAGGATTTCGAATCTGGTAATCTTTATATGAAACAGCCTATCTGCTATCTCTTTTTGCTCAATGCATATGAAAGGGGGCGTCCACTAATTACGCGAGGCCTTCTAGGTGGGAGAGGATCAGCTGAATCTTTACAAATCACAAATTGGGTCTTAGCAAATATCACGTAATTTCTAGCAGAAAACGGTTTAAACTTTCGTGAAAAAATATTTCAAGAATGGACGGAATTAGATTAATTTTCTCAAAATTTTTGTTTAATATTTATTATTATATTATTTATATACTTATACGATATTAATGTCAAATTTTTTTTTGTCTCTCTTAATGACATGGAAGCACCCAGTTTGTCTATTAACGCCAGCACCTAGTTACCCATGCACCGACATACCATCACCTAACCGCCTTACAACCTTAACGTATTAACATACGCCATAATGTTTTTTTTTAATTCTACTAAGCACAGTAGTAAAAAAGCACACGGCCCGCATATGCCTAGGGGCTATAGGTAAGCCTATAGAAAACTTATCTCCTCACAGGTCCTGGAACCGCCAGCGGAGTACCTGGAGGAAGACCTGACCAGTGATGACAGAGTGCCCCCTGATGCCTTATACATGTTGCACAGCATCCGTGTGTTTGGACACTTCGAGAAGCCTGTGTTCCTGATGCTGTGCAAGCATACCGAGATACTCAACCTGCCAGCCGGCTCGTTCTTGTTCAAAGTCGGTGAGTTACAACTGTCACTATATTCTGGATTAGCTGTGCCTTGCAATTTCATTGGTTGATTTTAATATTTCATATCATCTTGCCGAGTCCCTAACGGGGTAGGCAGACTCTTTCGCTTCGTCCACATTCATCATTCTCTTCATACATGCTCGTCGGTTTCGAGAACTCTTGACGTTCCCGTCCTTGAGAGTCCGATCGATCTGATCTAGGTAATTGGAACGTGGTCTTCCTCTGCCTCTTCTTGCACACACTTTTGCTTTGTATATCTCTTTCGTCTCTTTTTCTTCACTCATCCTTTTTATATGTCCTAACCAACGTAACATGCCTTTCTTCATATCTAGCGAATAATCTATCTCTGTGCCATACTTAATCTAATTCCGTCCAATTGTTATTGCGTGAAAGAAGTCCTTAAGTGTCCGATCGATTTGATCTAGGCAGTTGACACGTCGTCCTCCTCTGCCTTTTCTTGCACACTCTTTTGTATGGTACAAATGTGGCAAAATTTATGATAAAACTTGAATTGATTTGTAATCATCGAATATCTATTTCGTTAGAGTATTTTATGTTTCAAAATAAGTTTATAATGATAATATATCTTCACACGTTCCTCACTTCCCATCCATCCCACGGGCCCCGAAGGGCTAGGCAGAGGTGTATAGGTAATACCCACACACCCACTTTCCGCCAGAGATATATTTTATCTGCCAACGTCACAGATGGCGAGTACATCGCCGTTACTCAAGCACGACTATACATACGCCTTTGAATTGCTTATCAGACGTATGCAGGTTTCCTCTCGATGTTTTCCTTTACTGTAAAGCTTGTGGTGTGACTAATCACTGTACTTATGTTCAGATAAACATAATTATGATATTATATTGTTTATATAACAGGTGATACAGACGAAAACGTCTACGTGGTACAGAACGGTCGCGTGAACGTTTACATCACCAACCAGGATGGTAGCAGTCTATCTCTGAAGGTCGTGAGAACCGGGGAGAGCGTCACGTCTCTGCTCAGTTTTACTGATGTCTTGACGGTAAGAACTATTTTCATAGCAACTGTTCTAAAGAGAGTGTTCTACAGAAATCAGATAACACGCCATCTCTCTCTCACATGCAGTAATAGACAAGACAGGCGTAATCGCAAACAAATTAGTGCAATCGGAAAATAAACGTAGCCTGTGCTGAAGATCTTAAGAAGAATAAAAATGTGAAAGTTTATGAGCTTATTCCTGTGGCATCTTATTCAATCGCGCCAGTACGGCTGAACAAAATTGTATGAAATTTATCACAGACGTTGATTATTGGTATGGACATATTAATATGAATTAACACATAGGAGGTTTTATTCTAGATAAAATCTACCAATTGAATTAGAATAGGTTGGAATCGCGGGGCACATCATGTGTCTAATAACGTCACACATTCTCACAGGCAAAGGCTTAATAACCTCCACTTTTTGCCCTGATTATTTTTATAATTTATGTTTATAAATGACCTTATAGATTTAGAAATTAATGAATTATGAATTTTATAGTTATGAATGACCTTCAAGACTGAAAATTTAAACTTTTATACTGTTTTCAATCCAGGGCCACTCCCAACCATACAAAACGGTGAATGCAAAAGCTCTTGAAGATTCGCAAGTAATAAAGCTGCCGATGAGAGCCTTTCAAGAAGTCTTCAAAGAATATCCCGATATATTTGTCAGGGTTATACAGGTAGCATATTTAATAATTTGCTTAGCAAAATTCACATTAGTTTATAAATAATACACATATTCATTCAATATATCCCACAAGATAAAGGATATACTTACAAGTGCGACTGTACATACGTCTGGGAAGTTCTTCTCAAACGTATGCACTTGTATCGATTTTTTTCCTTCACCGTAACGTGGTGTGATTAATCACTCTACTTAAGTTAAAAAAAATCTATGGTACCGTCGGAGTAGGTATTTGCGTTGCTGGTGACTGCTCGTTACACTCTCACCACCACGACTCCACAAAGGAAGGAAAGGACACACCCATCATTGGGATATTGTGTGATAAGGGGGCGTCCATAAATTACGTGTGCAGTTTTTTTTTTATTTTCTGCCCCTCCCTCCTCCCTGTTGAGATATCGTGAGATTTTATTCAACCCCCTCCCCCATCCCCCAATCTCACGTGAGATTTTTCAAAATGTTGATTTCTTACGTAAACGCGTTGGATTTTTATTGTAAAAAGAAAAATGAAATAGCTTCGTGCTTTTACGACTAGTTAAGACTAGTAATCAATATTGCTGAGAGTTTAATTATAAGATTAATCTTACGTATGTTCAATCTGGATTAAATGGACCAAAATAGTATATATTTTGTTGTTTTATCAGAAAAAGAATATTGCGTTTTATTTGCCGAGATCCCCCTCTCTCCAACGCAAGATTAGATGAGATTTGACTCGACCCCCTTCCCCCCCTTAAACACCTCACGTAATTTATGGACGCCCCCTAAATGATCACACTTAAAGGTGGTTTCTTCAACCTAATATTGTTTTCATTTCATATTCATAATCACACATGATAGAATAATAGAATTATAATATTCATACCTATTTGTATTTTTCATGTTTAATATGTAATGTCTGTCTAGATTATCATGGTCCGGCTTCAACGGGTCACGTTCACTGCCCTGCATCAGTACCTCGGGTTGAGCGCCGAGTTGGTCAACCCAGTGAGTAACCACGTCTCAACAAAAAAACAAAACTACCCTAAAATCTATCCGAGCATCGCTTTTAGGGCGTCCGCAGGCAGCGGTAACAACTTACCATCAGGCGGACCGAATGCTTGCGAAAAAATTCACATATACATGCGTACATAATATCATCACGCTGGTTCCCTAACGGGGTAGGCAGAGAGTGTGCCAGTCAATCAAAGTCCCCTGCTGTTTGTCTGTTTTACCTAAAGCGATAAACTCAATTTTTGAAGTGAAACTTCTTTATCGGGGATGGAAAAAAATTTAGTGTAACATTTTTTCGTTACGCGTCACATTTTTCCGTTACGCGCTATCTTTTTTCTACAGATTCATGACATGGATACTAGTCTTTTAGTCAGATACATTTTGAAAATATGTCTTTCTATTTTATATTGAAAACTGGTTCCTGCTCTACTACGCTCGAGTTATAACACGTACATGCTGCAAATTATACTGCAAATATCAATAGCTCAGATAAGTTATGGCCTAAGTACATCTGGATACCTAAATACTAAAAACTAATTGTAGAATTTGTATTTATGTCTATGATAATAAAAGCCTTTTATTAAACTTTATCTAATTTAACTTTATTTAACCAATTTCTGTAAAGTTGCATATAGTAAATTATTATTTTGAAAAATAACGTCATAAAGAAGTTTCACTTCTTACGAGTGTACGCTAGTACACGCACACATTTCTTTTTTTTTTTTTAGAATGTAGATGAAGTACTACAGGTATGTAAGGCTAGAGAGAACTAGCGCTCTACTCGGCTGTAGTGGCTTTTTAAATACTCTTATATGAATAGGGTCGTGAAAGACGCCGGCCTACGACAGTGGCGTCATCTCCCGGCAAAACTCCGAGAGGACCCGTCGTGGACAGCGGCACAGCGACGCACTCTCCTCATCATACAGAGAGAACAGTTCCCGAACATGCGGTAAGTGTCAGATACTCATGTCCGCCCGCCATCTTTGTTTTCATCCCCTTTCCCAGCAGCATTATCACAATTCGTCATTTCTCAATTATTTCTCTAGCTACAGCAATGTATTAATGAAAAGGCTATTTGTTACCTGTTTTTAGATTATATAACTCGGTTTTGGTAAAATATGCTTTATTCACATAGCCATAAGGGTGCTTTTACACGCGTCACTCAATACTTCCATTATGGTAATGTATGCAACTAAAATATACATCTATGTGAATTTTAGACAGTTTTAACCCCGTTTTGATGGAACGCCAGTGATATTTTGTACATATAGGTACTATAATAATGCAGCGCTCCAAGCGGTGCGTACATGGAACTAAATTAACCATTCATTTTTGACTAGTTACATTTATAAACTCGCTAGGAGTTATCAAACTAACGATTAACAACTTTGTGTGTATGCGTTTAAGAGTGTTGTTTCATTAACACGCATGCCCCAGGAGGGTGGGCACGCGGCGTCATCACCCATACACATCCAGGGGCGGAGGCCGAGGCCAGACATGGTGCCGGATATAACCTCCAATACTCCGCAGGTATGATATTAAGGCGCACAAGATCATTCAAAATGTGATTAGTCACACCACGAGCATCCATC
>JACCPG010001280.1:0-61091 GCA_016069955.1 Drepana arcuata
TCGTGTTTTGAATACGGGTAAGTTAGAAATCGAATCGGCGTGTTCACACTGACCCCTTTACGTAGTGAATAGTAATGACCTTACACGGACAATTCGTGATACGGGACATGCCGTCACGTCGATTGTGCTCGCAGATGCGTCGCATCAGACTTGTCGGTTAAGGCGTGCCGTCGAATTCGTCATCGAATATAATATTTATTTGACAGGGCCTAAGCTGATCAAGTAGTTTACTACTACTTACCTATGTCTTATTGCGTAGATAAAGGGAAAGGTAAATGTAGAAAGTACTGGCGGACTACTCTCTCTGCCTACCCCATCAGAGACTCGGCGTTAATGTATGTATCTATGTAGTATCGATACGTCCATTATAAATATACGTCCATTATAAAAGATTCCTGAAGGGTCGGCAACGCGCGAGTGATACCCATGGTGTTGCAAGCGTCCATAGGCGGCGGTAACCGCTTACCATCAGGCGGACCGCATGCTTGTTTACAACACAAGTGGTATAAAAAAAAATATCTACGTAGTTTTGGTATTTCAAATAAAACATTTTTAAAGGTTGGATGGGGAAAATGGTTTTAAAAATAATGAAACGTGAAACCAATGAACAAATATTCACTCCACATGCTTTACGTTGATAAAAAAATAATATGTAGTCATGTGTATATGCTTGAAACTTGAAGTCTTTGAAGTTTAGTCGCTCTCGAGCAACAGCAAAGGACTCACCATACTACGTTGGTGGATACCTATGTATGTTTCTGGCGTGAAGAGGGTGTTTATAAACCTCTTCGTTAATGGACCCTTATAGGAAAGCATTATGTTATATATATGTATTATACTACAGCCTTAAAATATTACTGCCGCTTGTATTCATAAACGTGTCTTACGAAACCCTACACGTGGACCCTGGTAGTGCTAAATAAGCAGGAACTAGAACAAAGTTCACCCCATTCATTCATTGGAACTGCGATGGGACCTCCCCGCGTCAGAAAATCGCTTCTCCCGAATAGTATTTTGCTCTCGAGTAGTATCATAATAATGATTAGTAAGATCATCAGAAGTTAGGAGTGTCAACAAAAAGGTGTAACTAGTACTTTTTCGATTATAACACACTTGCGTCGCCTAAGTAGGTATCGCATGCACGAATAATTTGACATTTTATGTGTCGTAAAAGCGATGGCGGACGTAAATATGTTTACAGCCTTTGTAGAAAAAAATCTAATCAAGGCAGTATCTAAAGTAATTAGGTAGAAAGTTTTTTAAGGGGTGTTATAAAACGTTCGTGCCTACGGGCGTTGGAAATCTTGAAGAGCTCTCCGACATCCCTTTCCGTAAAAGCAGTTGACCTTAAAAAGTTATTTATTCACCATATTAAGTTACCTTTTATGAACAAGTGCAAATGTAGGCATATCCTATTTAATACGATGATTTCTGTTCTTGAATATTATCCTATAGACCTACAATCAATGTAACAACAACAACAAATCTATATATAGTACATACATATTTATATATTTACTTACAATGTTTCCGAAAATAGAGCAGTTACCTTTTAGAAGTTATAGAGTGTTGTGAATATTCATAACGATGCAAAAAAACTCTAAAGATGAAATGATTACATTATTAATGGGAGTACTTAATTTTCAATTTGATATATGGTTTCCTGGGGTTTTTCAGAATCTATTAATAATCTAAAAAACATAGATTCGAATATACTACTATACTATATAGTATATACTATATAATATACTACATTTAAAACTTTATCGTCACAGCAGATTGCTTTAGTTTTGGGGGGTCTTAACGCACTCTTCGCTGGAGATATGTGCAAGTGCATATCCAACAAAAAAGGTGTCGAGTTATCGCCTTTCTCTGTCATGATTTTACATACATCTTTGTTTGAGTTTCTTAAAAAAAATCTCATAATTGTGTATTCCTACACTGTAAAGCTCATGGTGTGTTAAATAAGTCTCATGTATATAGGTCATCTGTACTTGCACGTGCAATCATGACCCTTCGGTACGTATACTCATAAAACTTAAAAACCTACCATTTTATTTCATACCGACACACTAATACTCTAACTGCTTATATTAAGCTCGCTGCATACCTGCGAATGTGCGCTATAAATGTGCCACCGGCTATTTCCAGAGAACCGTATCGGTTTTGCAACTAGAATTTGGTCAATGCTAAATACCACAACAAATCGTAATGCTGACTGTATAATATCAACCCAAATATTGCAAGTGACTAACGTAAAAAATAACAAGTTATTTATTCTGTGCCAATTCAATAACATTTTGGAATGTTAAGAACCTCTATTACGGGTGATAGTAAAATCATCGGAAATTTGGAGACATTACATTATCTCGAATCCTTTTTAAATATGAAAATATGAACACTACCGCCAACTCTACGATCTATTTCTGGTCTGATAATAATATTTTTTAATAATAATAATTATTATTAAATTGTGGATATGTAAATTTTATTTCGCAATGGTTCACTCGAACGTTTATTTTTTTTTATCAGCATTAGATCTTGTTCGTTCCTTTTTTTTATTATAGCTCATAAAACCCAATGTGTGCATTTCCTTGTATCTTTTATCATTGATGATATTAATATTAAATGTAGCTCTAAGCCCTTCACATTTTAGTACCTACATGTACATAGATAGTTACATTAGTACTGCGTTATGCAATATAGACATAGTGAGGTTTATGGAAAATGGTTTAGTATGATTCATTTACCCAATAGTAAAATTAACTTTTTCCAGTATAATAATATAAATTTAAATAAGGAAGTGATTTACTCAAAGTGAACATTTAGAATCCATTTCTAGTATCAATTATAGCGATTAAAATCTACATTAAATACACATTCAGACTGAATTTGTAGAAATTGGACAAGTTTTCCCCGTCTTAGTTATCTGTGCAACTAGGCAACATCGTAATTTATCGATTGTAAATCGACAAATTACATCATTCACTATTTTCACTACTACATTCACTAGTTGTGCCCGCGGCTTCGCCCCATCCCTTTAAAATAAATATATATAAAAATAATAGGAAATATTATATGAGACGTAGTGGCCGAGTGGTTCGAGCAATCACCTGTAACATAGAGATTGCAATCACGACTGTACCAATGAGATTTTCGGATCTTCAGTATAACGATTAGTCACACCACGAGCGTTATGGCGAAGGAATACATCCAGAGAAGACCTCAAAGATGGGAACATCAAAAGTACTCGAAACCGGCGAGCATGTATAAAGAGTCCGATGATGTTTTGGACGAAGCGAAAGAGGTATGTAAGTCTACAGAAAATTGGCGTAGGTATTGTCTCTACCTACCCAATAAGGGACTCTAAGGGAACTAAGGGGCGTGATGATATGTATGTATGTATGAAAAATTGTGCTTGAGTATGGAGATATGGAAACGATGGACTCGCCATCTATCACGTTGGCACCAAAAATATATCTTCAGGGACCCGTGTGGGAAGGCTTAAAGATATAAAGAACTTTGAGGTCAGTAAATCTGTATGAAAGCGTGGAAAGCGCAAAGAAAAGGAAAATTAAACTACAGACAATAATCTTGTAACATATGCAATTAGAATAAGGATTATCGTTAATCTACGCAAAAAAATTAAAAGAAGAAAGGCTTGCTTTTTTGTAAGTTTTAATGCATACACTCAAAAACTATTTATTTCGACGATTTTGGAAAGCTATAGCTATTCCGGAGTAGCAAAAACTATAATATTATGTTTAAAACCATTATTATATATCATTTATACGCGGGAAAAATCGCGGGGCACGTGTACATATTCTATTTCAGTAAACTGCGCTGACGCTGACGTCTGGGAAACGTCTCCATGCCGCAGACGCAGTGTTGGTTACAAAAACGAATTGATGTGAAATCACAATTTACTTTCCCTGCCAAAAAACGATCTTTGATCTATGATTAGATAAATGACGTAGATTTGTACGCATAGCTTTACAGGGAGATTGGAGATAGCGAACGAAATCAACGGTTTGACAGAAATAGACTCGTTTTGCACAATTAGCCGATCCAATTAGCGGGTCCAATTCAGGCGACATTTTTACTTTACGTAACACCAACTCGATTACGAAATCGTTTTGTGGATCGTTCATTTTTCGAGTTTGGGTTGATTTATAATCAAACGATCATTTATTAATTAATACAGCTGTTTATTACAATCAATCGGTCACTGAAGCACGTATGCGTGCGTACGTAGCATGTATGATGAGACTGATGAATGTGGATGAAGCGAAAGAGGTATGTAAATCTAAAAAGAACTGGCGCTCGAGACTCTACCTTCCCCATGAGGGACTCCGCGCGATGATATATACATATATGTATGTATGTTGCGTACACTCTTTATGCCAACAATTATATTTTAATTTTGACAGATTATGCATGGTTATGTGAAATATTAAGTCTCCGAACTGATTGACATTTAAAGTCGTCTAAATATAAAATCAGAAAATATTTACACCTAGGGTTTTGTTAAAGTCAAAGGTATTTTTATGACAATTCATCACTTGTGAGCCAAATGCATTTTTTTTTATTTTAAATGTTCTTGTTTACCTTCAATATTCCTGAATCATGTTTGCAATTAGAAGTTATATTAGGGCCTTAGTGTTTAATGATGATAATAATGAAATACCTGATCTTGAGCCTAGTAATTCTAATACATGCTTTATAAAAATGGTTTTCCTGTGTCATATGTCGTGAGACAATACGTCTAGACTATTCATTAAAATTGAAGCGTTTCTCCTCGCTACGGAGATAGGTCTACCAGTACCTAGAGGTATATTGTGTTCTTTTCAAATTCAGGGGGACAAGTCTTAACAAAAGGCGATATTAAACAAAGTTATTTTCGCTCTAAGCTCCGTACGGAAACGGAAGCTCTGTCAGCGAAGCTTTGTCCGTCTGTCTATCTGTCCGTTAGCGGTAAAACTTCATAATTACTCAAAAGTTTCGAGCTTATTTTGGTATATATTATGCTGGGGGAGAAAGTAAGCGGTAGCTTCAAACGAATTGCGATGCCGCCTCGAGTTCACCAACTGTTTTCGCAACGACACTAAACTGTCAGGTTGACAATTAAAACAATTGATAGCTAGTTAACTGAAACATTGTGTTTTATTTATGGCAGAATAACAATTAACCCTTGTTTAAGCCTCTTGTATATAGTGGTTCGAGCAGTTGCCTGCGACGCAAAGGTCGCAAGTTCGAATCCCGACTGTACCAATGAGTTTTTCTGAACTTAAGTACAGTGATTAGTCACACCACGAGCTTTACGGTGAAGGAAAACATGGAGAGGAAACCTGCATACGTCTGAAAAGAAATGCAAAGGCGTATGTATAGTCGTGCTGGAGAAACGGCGATGGACTCGCCAACTGTCACGTTGGCACCTAATATACCTCTGGCGGAAAGTGGGTGTGTGGGTATTACCTATACACCTCTGCCTACCCCTTCGGGGACCCTTGTGGTAAGGCGTGAGGATATATATATTTTTAAAAGTAATAAAGATAGACAAGATAAAATAATTTGTTTAAGCGAATAATATAAAAGGGCAAACGATAATTTCAGTAATTTCCTGCTATGGCATTAAGGATGTTTTTTTCTCGTAGCTAGTTTAAGCATGACATTTTTATGTACTACAGTTATACCAGTGATATCTCAAGAAAGTAATGATAAAGATTCTAAGCGAATCAAGTGAAGCAGTAAATTGCATTAAATCCCTGCTGTTTCCCGCAGATGCTGTTATTCTCATTTATCGGACAAGCTGATCGAATCAATTATTATATTTAATTATCCTCACGCCCATAAATAAACTATAGAAACCCCAGTGACTGAAATGAACAAAACTATACCATCCAGGTGTCCCTATTCAATACGATTACATAAATACATATCAGTACGCGGAGTCCCTCACAGGATAGGCAGACAGGGTAGAGCAACAGTTCTCTCCAGACTTACATACCTCTTTCGCTTCGTTCATTTCATTTGTTCCTTTTATTTTTGTGGTCTGAAGCTAGGAATTGAACCATAAATATCACGTTAACAGTTTGGGTAACGAAGGTAAGGCTCTTGAAAAGTTTGAATATGTTTTATTAACAAATGTGTTATACACAACTAACAAATATACAATAACCGAAGTAGCTACTATAAATAGCAAGTAGCAAGTGAGCACTGAGCTGGTAAATGAACGTGTAACAACAGACAGCTCTCGAGTCTAATAAATAACAATCTGGTGCCTATAACACAGGGTATCCTAGCTTAGGTGCCAGTTGCTACTTAACTATGCTTGTTATGTTAATACAATTTACTAACTACCTACTCTGACAACTAAGTTGAGTGTATAAATTTAAAATATCTCTATATGTATCCCTAATATAATTTTATGTGCCTGTTATTTTGTTAACTTAGTTATTTATCTTGCTTTTAGACTAAATACCTATTTGTTTTATATATGTGCATAACATGTAACCAATTTTATGCTCAATAAATTTTATTATTATTATTATTATTAAAACAATGCAGCTAGCTACGAACTGTCACACCGAGCGCTGTGTAAGAAGTCCGCTAGCAACTTTGTGTTTGATTTGAAATGTACAATAGTGTATTTTGCGTTTACTAGTAGATATCAAAACCTTCTGGTTTACAATATTTGCTACTACCATATAGTAAAAAGTTATTGAAACCGAATAAAAATCCGTTCAGACAGACAGACGCGGTGGAGAGCATTGTTATGTGAATAATAAGCAAATATTTTTTCAAATTTGTAGTTTTTATTATATCGCTATGGTGACATTTTACATAGGACAAAATATATAGGACACATAAACATAAATACATAGGACATCCAAGACTACGGTACAAATACTCGTGTTCATCACACAAATATCTGCCCTCAGCGGGATTCGAGCCCGCGACCTCTAGTTTCGCAGTCAGGAGCTCTAACCACTAGACCAGACGGGATAAATACATAAAATATATACATGTCTTACTTATCTACTATAGAATATATTTCAAAAGGATAACCTATGAAAAACTTGTATAATATGGTACACTAACTATATAAACTACTTTTTTTTTAGTGTGTGTAACCGCGTAGGTAATCCTTACTGATACAATAAAGAGGTACATTTCGTAGGTCTGGTAGTCCGAACATCCGAGGCTAACACGGGTACAACAGATCCGATTTTAAAATAAATTTCGCTATTAAAAAGGTATATTAACCTTGAGTGCTATTATAGAATATTTTATTTTTATTTTAGTGCTTCTATAGTATTTATTGGATTCAATTCATGTACGTATATTATTTATGTATAGTTCTGTTGTACATGTGTATAGTTTGTTCCCCGCGGTATCACCGCGCTAAGTTCTCCTAAGTTACTTCTTTAAGGTGTAACTCAGGTAAACTTGCCTGCCAGTGAAAGTTCACATTCTTTTCAGAGATTAACCAGACATTCTTTTAAGGTTGGATCACTATAACATATGAATGGTAATAAAATTTAATCTAAAATAATTCTTTATTTCGGAAGGTTTTTTTATAAACATGGTATTAAAACTTATTCGAAAAAATACGTATTAAATTTTGAATAATCACTTAAGAGATATGACATGTTTTTAAATACTAATAATAATTAACTACGCAGCAAAATAATTATTTAGTATAACGTGCACGAATGATTTCTGTTGGGAGGAGGGAAAAATCTCAACAACAAAAAATGGAATCAACATTTACACGAGTGAAACCGCGGGACACAGCTAGTTAACCTATAATATAGTAAGTATGTATTATTAACTCAAAGAGTATTATTATTCATATATCGCAGTAGTGAGGTTACCGCTCAACCACCGCTTAAAGTGGGCCTTTTAGGATTAATCCCGGCTAGGATTAGAGCGATCTTGTTACATTATTATCTTTCATCTACGCTAATGCTTCGATACAACCCGGATTGACGAAAGCGGTCGGCTTTAAGTCAAGGAGAAAGCTCACTTACATTGTAAGTTTTTAATGTACGATCTACATAGAATATATAAATTAGTATATTTATAAACTACGCCACTTGTAATTCTACATTTAACAAAATATAACTAAGTAAAATTCTGTTGTGGCCGTGGTGGTCCGGCGGTGGAACGGCGCGGCGATAGTCTCACCATCTCTCACAGTACCCAAATCGATATCTGACGGAAAACTGATGTTTTCCAGCCTCTTTTAACTTTTTCTGGGACCCATATTAGAGTACACAACGATTATAATTATACTAACCATGTATATTGAAGAAGAACGTATTATTTTCCAACTGTATAATTTATTGCGATATACGTATGTGTATATCGCAATAAATTAAAATAAGGCTGAAGAAGTCGTTATCTCATACTGTTAATTGGCACTTTCTGGGGAATAATGTTAGCACGACGTGCCCCCGTTTCTAGATATCGAAGAACCACAGTGATTCCAACTCTCTCTACCACATAATAATAAGTCGATATATTATGTATTTTGTCTGAATTTAATGTTAGCAGCAGATAAGAGAACATTTGAAAAAGGTAATTGGTATATGAAATGCTTAAAGCCAATTCGAACGCTGAAAATGTTGTGAAAATCTTGTGAATAAAATTATATTGGTTATGTAAATGACGTGCGAATTAGATCTGTAACAACGCAGAGAGAACTATTGTTATCTCTGCGTTGTTACAGATCTAATTATCTGCCTGTAAGAGACAGCGTCAGGATATGTATGAATGTAAGTAAATAGTTCGTTAGTAGACTTCATAGGCGTAATAGATTTCCTACTCAGTATATATTTTTCGCAATAAGAATTTCCTTTGCCAAATAGTGTTCAGGCCGCCAGCACCTTTGGCTACAATTCTTTATAACTTAAAGTTATTCATGACGTGATTTCGGCACAGACATTATATAATATTTTGAACGGTTGTATGTATTTCTATATGTCCGCATCCCGCCTATCCGATTGGTTGTCTATATAGCCTCTAAGCGGTTCCATGACAACTATTACGTACCCCATATAAAACACAACGTACTCTGAAATGAAGTACAAATAGGTTTTACATACATACATACATACATATAATCACGTCGAGTCCCTAACGGGGTAGGCAGAGAGTACATTGCCCTTCGTCCACATTTAATGGTTTTAACACTTACAAACAATAGTACCAACTTCACAAATCAAAGCGCGCCACATAATCAATGGTTAGTAGAAAAACTTTGCCCCTGCACGCGATTATAATTGGAAAACTTTTATTAGCACCGTACCAAGTAGTCAGTTGTATAGAATTGCCTTCAAATTGAAAATGTTATATATTCTATAATAATACTTATATTCTGTGCCACCGACGACGACGTCGGGTGGTGGATATTATTTGTAAGCTTATTGCGGCTCATTATTCTGATGCGTTCAGTAGAGGAGAAAAGTATACCTCTTTAGGGATTACATATCAACCTTTCTCACATAATTTTCAAGATAGCAGGTGCCGACAAAAGACGCCACTTTTATTTTGTAGCAATGGAAAATAGGAATAATAAATGCTAATAGTTTGGAATTTCCTCCATGGAGGAACATGGTTTATACCTGAACGAACAAACTAAGCCCAGATATAAATAAGAAGCAACTTCAAGCTTGGGTATTGGTAAAGCACTGTGATTTGGTATCACGTGCTTTAGCGTAAAGGAAACCAATTGAGAAAACCTTTGTATCTACAGTAGTTACTGAAGAACGGTGACAGATGCATTTGAAGATACCCACCGTAACACATAGCGAGAAGTAGGAACTCGTGAAATAAATACAAAGTTTCTAAAAGACCTTAAGGAAACGTGTTTACGATACTCACCATTCCCAAAGATGGATGAGGCAGTCGAACATGACGCAGCCATTCTCAGTGCTCATACACGAAGCCGGCGCCGCCGCCATCTTGTCCCAGCCTTTACGATAAAGGTCCACTTACATACATACGTTCTACTTTACCGTGGGACGGTAACGCCTAGCAATTTTGTCTCTGCAAAGAAAAGTGCCAATTAGTTTCATGGGCCCGATGTAATGAGATGAAAGTAAAATGTGTCTTGCGTAATTTCTCTAGATCGCTGCATTGTGAAATAGACCACACATTAATGAGAAAACGCAGTGAAAGACAACGCTATTTTATGGAAACAGTATTTAACGTCGTAACGACGACGGTGTGTTATGAACTTTTCATAAGTAGCAATGAAGTCTGAATAACTAGTTGGTTTCGAAATGGACAATACCCAGTTTTTGAGGACGTTTCTTTTCACCCTAATGACTGCACAGGCCAAACGATCATAGATACTAAGCTTGTCTATGTTTGCTAACATTGTGACATAATTAATAAACATATTTTCAAGCGCATTCATCATAACATAATTCCGGGGCTCTCACAGAGTAGGCAGAGTAGATCGATAATTATCTCTCGACTTATATATACATTTAAAAACATAAACTTCCAGCATACCATGACCTATTGAATAGTTCTCTGTAAAGGATTATGATTAAGTTAGAAACTAATAAACCTCATATGCTCTACGCGCTGCCATCCACACAACGTGATTAAGGTCAATCAGCAAGCAATACCTACCATAAACATACGTAGGTACCTAACACATAGGTAACTCAGACTTTAGAGACATAGATTTAGGACGTTTTTTAATCTATCTATCCCTTTTGCACTTTTGAATTATGATTGATTAACGGCTCATAGTTTGTCCAATGGTACGATTCTCTGAAACTCTACGAATTGGACACAAGTATTTTCAACTGAGGTTATTTGAATCTTAATGGCCTCTGCCACGGAACTTTCCAATCATTAAAGTCTTCGAAAGAAAACTCGTTAGTTTTTCCACAAACTATGTCATTATGAAATATGCATCTCGGTCAATTAGCTTAGGGTGTTATCCAAAGTTGTCACTAATTCGAGAACCTATTTGAGATTATGTAAGATATAAAAAAACAGGCTTACATTACACAATTATAAGGACAATGCTAACTAGGTATGCTTTTATCGCAATTCTTCGCAAACATTTATAATGTTATTTTTAAATAAAAAAAATATCCCTATTTATTATTAATATTATATGCAGCAATCCATATCCCACTGCTGGGCAAAGGCCTCCCTCCTATAATTATACGAACCAATATTATAAAGAGGAAATATGTATTTTGGTGATGATTTAAGACAAAACTACTCGACAGCTTTTAAAAATTATTGCACCATTCAAAAACTACATCTTTACCAAGTAATTAATATATGAAACGATATATTATTGTCTGTTGACAAAAAACGATAAATGAAATAAAATGTACATGAGTGAAACCGCTAATTTGTTATAAAATATTTACTTCTGTCTCGTTCGTAAGTAACAATTATTTTGTATCAATAATTTGTATGACCATGACGCAAGTTTTCATAGAAATGATATGTACTTTATTACTTTATTTATCTTGATGCATTCCCCATGAGTCAAGATGCAAGAGTACCGAAGTGGTATGTAGAATTAGCATTAAGAATTTATTTTAGTAATTACAGGCCAATAACTTGTTCACGAGGCCTTATTTTACTATAAAAACATTGTGATAGAAACTAAAGGAGTAATCACACCTCTTTCACCGGAGACATAGGTATAGACATGCATATCGTCACTCAGACATTCCTTTACTGTTGTTTTCCTTGTATGGAAATGTAAATAAAACTCGGAAAAAATCTGCTGTGCAAAAGACTATTTAAGCCAGTCAGCAACTACGGCTCTCCTTACATTAAATTATAAAAATTTTAAACAGCAACCGTTAAAACGCCCATTCAGTCCATCATGAAAGCTTAAGAGTTGATTTACTAAAAAGTTTTCTAACATTGCTTTTGATTAAGGAAAAATAGGTTTGAAAAATTACATGACTGGTAGGTTTACTTGTATACGTGTATACTTTGTTATAATATCATGGAATTTATTTTTGCAAATTGCACATATCCTTGTATTAAAATTCATTTAATGTAGCGTATGTTCTGTCGCATGATGTAAATAAAATATTTACCTACCCTTACGTTACAGACACCGATGTTAAAAAAGAAAACCGGGAAATTTGTAATGCCGTTCCTTTTCCTGACAGTTTCTTTCTTGGTTGCTTGTTATTACAGCAATGCGATTAGTTAACTAGATTAATCTTTATGAAAAAGTAAATAAAGGCATAATGAAATCACTGATAATATTTTTGTCAGATTTAAATGACTAAAAATAAATTAGAATAAAAACAATTGAATTGAGGAATTTAAAAACACTAGTAAATCAAAGTGGTTTTAACATCCTCCAGCGAATCTTATCCACATTAACGCTCGCACAAATCAAGTGACTGCTATCTACAATTTACATAATTTAGTTCTTGTCAACACTAATGCCACGCGGTCGGTACAAGAAAAGCAATTGTGATAAATTTACAATGGCTCCGGTAGCGGTTGACATCGGGCGTCGTGCTCCATTTCTCCTTCTATCTGGTGACCAGCGGCTCTTGTCTCGTATACAATGAAATTATCCTCAAACTGTAATCTAATAACGGCTCTGCGGATATGCTTGGATGGAGAAGGCTTTCAATGTACACCAATTGTGGAATACTAAACCTAACTAGTTCGTGCATTATCGCAGTATTCTCTACTTTGAAGCTCCATAATTATAGGATATAATTAAGAAGCTTTCATACAATTTAACTATCGTTTTTGATGATAAGGGTGCAGTCTTAAGGCGACTTCAGACTGTATATAGAGCAGGTAACAGCAGCATTGAAATTTGTCTGATTTAGTCTGTTGCACGTTACTGTGGGTACTACACTATTCCATAAATCAATCAATCAATCAATCAATCAAAATATTTTATTCAACATAAGGGACACAGGGAACACTTATTGAACGTCACGTTTAATATAGACTAAAGTTACCACCGTTTCCAAGAAAAAATACCTGCCAGGAGAAGAAACGGCGAAACAAACTCCCCGGTTCGCTTTTTTAACATTTGTTCCCTTTTACGTAGGGGTAGTTACATATATAAACTCTGTACAAGAGGAGCAATTCATTGCCATGCATGGCCATCATTAAAATAATCTGATGTTTTATAATAAGCCTTTTGAATTAATTTACTTTTAACGACAGCTTTAAATTCTACAAAAGGTAATTCAATTATTTTCCGAGGTAGCTTATTAAAAAACGTATACCTTGCCCGACAAATGAGTTCCTAGTTTTGTGTAATCTAGCTGTAGGAACATGGAGTTTATCTTTGTTCCGTGTATTCACAGTATGAAAGTCGCTATTTTTCTTAAATTTTTCAATATTCTTTCTAACATATAACAAATTTTGGAATATGTATTGACATGGTACGGTCAATATGTCAATTTCCTTGAATAATTCTCTGAGAGAATCCCGAGGCTTAAGGCTATAAATTGCACGAATAGCCCGCTTCTGCAGCATAAAAATAGATCCAATGTCTGCAGCATTACCCCATAAAAGAATGCTGTAAGACATGACACTATGAAAATAGCCGAAATAAACTAAACGGGCTGTGTTGATATCAGTCAAGTGTCTGATTTTTTTTACCGCGAATGCTGCAGAGCTGAGTCTATTCGCCAATCCATTAATGTGGGGGCCCCATTGCAATTTGTGATCCAATGTGACTCCAAGGAAGACTGTTGAATCCACAAGATCCAACTTCTCGGTATTTATAACTATAGGGGTAGTTAAAACCTTTTTCACATTAGGCATTGTAAATTTAATACATTTCGTTTTCCTAGCATTAAGTACCAAATTATTGTCACTAAACCAACGAACCACGTCAGAGAGAGCATTATTTACATCGTCAAAGTCATGTTTCTGTCGGTCTATCTTAAATAGTAAAGAAGTATCATCAGCAAATAATACAATATCATGTTTATCATTTACCAGGTGAGGTAGGTCATTGATATAGATAAGAAAAAGAAATGGACCGAGGATCGAACCCTGTGGAACGCCCATAGCTACTGGGCACCCCGGAGATAGTTCCCCACGTATACACACTTTTTGTACTCGTTTACTTAAGTAAGATGATATAAGGTTAAGAGCTAAATTCCTTATACCATAGTGGTCTAACTTCCTGATCAATGTTTCGTGATGCACACAATCGAAGGCTTTGGATAGGTCACAAAAAACACCTAAAGCATCCTTTGAATCCTCCCAAGCCTCTATAATTTTCCTAATAAGTTTGACACCTGCATCAGTAGTCGAGCGACCCTTTGTGAAGCCATATAGTATATATTAATAATATAGTTTATAACTAAGATACATATATAGGTACATATAATCACGCCGAGTCCCTAAAGGGGTAGGCAGCGAGAGCGCCAGTTCTCTCTAGACTTGCATACATCTTTCGCTTCGTCCACATTCATCAGTCCCTTCATACATGCTCGCCGGTTTCGAAAACCCTTGACGTGTCCGATCGATTTGATCTAAATGTAGAAACGTGGTCTTCCGCTGCCTGCCCTTCTTGCACACACACTTTCGCTTATGTAAATAATATAAATAAATGCGAATGTGTGTGTGGTTACATGTTTGTTGCTCCTTCGGTTTGAATCCCAAAACATCGGCATGAGTGCATCAAAGTTTGAACAATGGTAGTAAAGTATGAACAATTGTAGGTACCCTAAACATCGAACATATACATACTAACTTTTATCCAGAAAATCATATCTCATCCGACCATAGCTATGCCAAAATAGCATTTGCCAGCATTGCTTAATTTGTTACTAGATACTAGTTCCAATTGGCATTCGTGTGAAATTGTCTCAACGTATTCAATAAAAAATAATATATCCTCACGCCTTCCCACAAGGGTCCCCGAAGGGGTAGGCAGAGGTGTATAGGTAATACCACACACCCACTTTCCGCCAGAGGTATATTAGGTGCCAACGTGACAGATGGCGATTTAATTAATAGTTAAATGACATTATCAATTTGCGGGGTGATATAATGAAAACTGGGGTGACGATGAAAAAGACAGCTCTGCTCTGTCATGTAGCGGATTGATATTATTGATTAATAGTAGCTTTGTTTCTTATTGTCTCTCCCGGAACCCACGCCAGTTCCGGGAAATTTTGCTACTTAACTAAATGGCGAATGGTGAGAACACGGCTTCCAGCCAAGCACTTTTAAGGTGCCAAGATTAATGGTGTAACGGTTTGCTAGACTATATGAACGTCATTTCACTCGTGGTAGCCTGTTGCAAAAACATAAAACGACATCTATCAACACACTATAAAACCTTTCTTAAGTGTATCTATTTAACATGTCGACGACCGTCGGGTCTAGTGGTTAGAGCTCCTGACTGCGAAACTTGAGGTCGCGGATTCGAATCCCGCTGAGGGCAGACATTTGTGTGATGAACACGAATATTTGTACCTTAGTCTTGGATGTCCTATGTATTTAAGTATATATCTATCTATATAAGTAAATATATCGTTGTCTAGTTACCATAACACAAGCTTTGCTTACTTTGGGACTAGGTCAATTGGTGTGGAATTGTCCTAACTATTATTATTATTATATGTAGTGATATGTTCAGGCATTTGGCCTTAGTGTCATATTCATAAACGACACTATTTCTCAACAATTAGCACTATTATGATAGTACGGAAAGTTATGTATAACAGGAAAAATATATTTTTGGCACTGTCGCTTCTATATCAGATCTCCTTTTCAAAACAAATGGACGAATGGTTTTTAAATGTCAAAATAGTAAAAAAAAGTAATTACCAAGTTAGATATAATAATAATAATATATAAAATATCCTCACGCCTTCCCACAAGGGTCCCCGAAGGGGTAGGCAGAGGTGTATAGGTAATACCCAACACCCACTTTCCGCCAGAGGTATATTACGTGCCAACGTGACAGATGGCGAGTCCATCGCCGTTACTCAAGCACAACTATACATACGCCTTTGAATTTCTTCTCAGACGTATGCAGATTTCCTCTCGCTGTTTTCCTTCACCGTAAGGCTCGTGGTGTGACTAATCACTGTACTTAAGTTTAGAAAAACTCATTGGTACAGTCGGGATTCGAACTTGCGACCTTTGCGTCGTAGGCAACTGCTCGAACCACTCGGCCACCACGGCTCTCTCAAGTTAGATCATTATAAATTATAAAGCCGTGGTGACCGAATGGTTCGAGTAGTTGCCTGCAACACAAGGTTTGCTAGTTCGAATGCCCTCTGTACCGTTGAGTTTTATCTAAGCTTAAGTACAGTGATGTCACACCACGAGATATACGGTGAAGGAAAACATCGATAGAAAACCTGCATACGTCGTACGTGTAACTTGAGTAGCGTCCATCCACGCTACTCAAGTTCACTCTACTCGCCATCTGTCACGATAGCTACTAAAATAAATCTCCGACGGAAACTGGGAGTGTGGATACTACCTACACAACTCTGCTTACCCCTCGGAGGTCCCTTTTGGGAAGGTGTGTGATATATACATATTATATAACACAAACTTCCACCCAGCTTTGTTTGGGTGAAAAAATATAAATATCTAACACTATCGCAGCATTACCCATCAAATCTAATTATATATTGAACCACATAAATGAATCTAAGCCAAAAAAAATACAACTTAGTCGGTCGTGCCATTCTCGAGTTTGTGAGAGTCTAACGTGCGGCGATTGCATTTTATATATATGAAGTTACGAAGACAACATCGGTGTACATATTGGTTTACCACAAGGAAAATGCATATGAAAAATGTCCAACGATAAGAAGAAATCTGATTAGATACTTCTCCGAAACCCTAATACGGACGTCAATGTGTCGTCACTAACAGTACGTCACATCCCGAATGTTCCTGATAGCGCGGCAGCTGTGTAACCATACAAGAATGTGGTAATACGTGCCGGCAATAGAATAACAGCATGCAATCGACCTAGCCAGTGTAAACATTGACGCATTGTCTCGGTGCATTCCTGTGGGAAGGACTTTTATATCCTATTCGTGGCTACTGCATTGGTGGAATATCCTCTGTATTACGTAAGAGATTCAACAACACTCTCTCTTTGCTAGCGATGGCATGCTAACGTGTCTCAAGCTTGACTATAGGGAGAAAATGGATTTGTAACTATAACAGACACGTCCAAGCGCTTATAACTTGCCGCAACTTTACCCAATTCGAGGGATAACCCACTAATATGAAATGTCCGTGAAGGCTGCTGGCGCAAAAACTAACATCATTTAGCTTGCTGCGTATCCGCTACGGTGTTGCTAGCGGGGGAAATAGTACCGCTTCGCTATTGCAGTCGGAGTATTCATTATATTTTATTATATGTATACATAAATTAACGTATCCTCACGCCTTCCCACAAAGTGATAGGCGGAGGTGTTTAGGTAGTACACACCCACTTTATAAATCCGCGCAAGAGGGTGTTACATTACTGCATACCCTTTCGAGGACCCTTGTGTGAGTATGCCACTTTTGTTATAATTAGTATTTGGAAACCTGATACATACATTATTATTATACACATAGATACATACATATAATCACGCCTCTTTCCCGTAGGGGTAGGCAGAGACCACTTCTTTCCCCTTGCTACGATCCTTACATACTTCTTTCGCTTCGTTCACTTTCATTATTCTCTTCATACATGCTCTTCGGTTTAGGGTACTCTTGACCTAACCTTTTTTATTATTATGCATTAAATAATAAGGCTCTGTTGCCAACACTTGTCTTGTTCTATTTCTTTGTATAAATACGTTTTTTTAAGCTGGGGAATCACATATTCCGTAGAACACATGAACAATTAACATGCTCTTTGCTTACCGGCGACCGCGACCGTGACGGCGCATCGCGTGGCTGCAATCACTACTTACTTGACCGGATAATAAACAAGCTTAGCTCATATAAAGCTGTCATGAAGGTGGATGAGACAAAACAGGATTTTTTTTGATCTTACGTGTTAGAGAATGTCATAATTGAAAAACTTTTCAACAATAATTTAATTTATGGTAATTTTTTCATTATTCAATTATATCTAACCGTCCGTTTCCAAAGAAAACCTGTCAGGTGTCGATACTCTACGGTGCAGTAGACTCGCGTTCTAGGGAGGGACTCGGCGTGATGATATGCATGTATATAATAATATAACGAGGGTCACGATATTTAATATAATTTAATCTAATATACGTCAAATCAAAATCCGTGATGGCCGAGTGGTTCGTGTAGTTGCCTGCGACACAGAGATCGCAAGTTTGAATCCCGATTGTAGGTACCAATGAGTTTTTCTGAACTTCAGTACAGTGATTAGCACACCACGAGCTTTACGGTGAAGGAAAACATCGAGAGGAAACCTGCATGCGTCTGAGAAGAAATTCAAAGGCGTACATATGTATAGTCGTGCTTGAGTAACAGCGATGAACTCGCAATATGTCACGGTGGCACCTAAAATATATCTGGCGTGTGAATACTACCAACCCCTACGAGGACCCTGGCGGGAAAGCGTGAGGATATACATTATTACTAATTACTAATATTATAAATGTGAATGTAAGTTTGTTTGTTACGCTTTCACGTAAAAACTACTTAACCGATCGTCATGAAACTTTGTACACATATTCTTGGAGGTATTAGAAGTAACATAGGATACTTTTTACAGAATAATTTTTTTTTACGAAAGATAAAAAGCCGTCCACGCCGACGAAGTCGCGGGCACAGCTAGTTTTAGTATAAATTGGTTCTTACATCGCAAAAATTCGTAAGTTCTAGAAAAGAAAAGCAAATAGGTATATTGCTTTTGTTTGCGGCATGACATTATATAATGAATTTCTAATTGAATGACCCCAATCAAAACAAGTTTTTATTGCGTATGGTTCAATGTAATTGCTATTGTTGTTAACTACTTATCATTACTACCTGTTTAATTAATTTACTGTTTCAAACAATACATCGTAATGGGTTGAGCTCATGATATATTTCTCCGGATGCACATAGCATGAATCAAAAATTATTTTATTGAGTATTTAGTTATATAGTTATATAATCGAGAGGAAACCTGCATACGTCTGAGAAGAAATTCAAAGGCGTATGTATAGTCGTGCTTGAGTAACGGCGATGGACTCGCCATCTGTCACGTTGGCACCTAATATACCTCTGGCGGAAAGTGGGTGTGTGGGTATTACCTATACACCTCTGCCTACCCCTTCGGGGACCCTTGTGGGAAGGCGTGAGGATATATATTATTATTATTAGTTATAGACATTTGTAAGTCAAGGTGTAATATGTAGGTTTATTCTCATGAGCATACAGATTGGAATTCAAAATATTCTACTTCACCCTTAGCTCTTAGACGCTACGAGGGCAGACTGCACCGTAGTCGCGTCGCTACGGGCGTAGCTCTCGCTACGACGCGGGCATGACGTAGTATTACCAATCATAACTAGAACGAATCACTACGAACGAAGCAGTATCCTTGTATTTGAATACACTGCAACGCGGCACACTATTCCCTAGAAATAATCCTAGTAAAGTTATAAAAGTTTTGAAGTTGTTTCACGCAAAAACTACTGAACTAAAATGGATTTTAAGATATTTGGCATAGAGGATGATCATTAGGTATGACTATGTTTTACCAGAGCAAAAACTACCCCTAACTCTTTTGATGAAACCCATGAAATTTCATTATGTTTCGCTATGAACCTTTCAATTTATCAAAATATTCACAACACACAATTATTATCGAAATCTCATCACTGCGACAATGAAAATTGTGTTGTAATTTCTACATAATTGAGGCCATTTATGATTGATGCAATTAGTTTAGCAACACTACATACCCACACACCCACTATCCGTTACAGATGGCGAGTCCATCGCTGTTACTCAAGCACGACTATACATACGTCTTCGAACTGCTTCTCAGGCGTATGCAGGTTTCCTCTCAATGTTTTCCTTAACCGTAAAAAGCTCGTAGTGTGTTTAATCATATTGGCGACTAAACTAAACACGCAGGAATCAGGATATCGTACGTCGCGTTTGACATTAGTTGCATTTGCACGCAATTAGCGAGGCGCAATTAGCTTTAATTGATAAAACTTGTCTTAAACCAACAGTGCAGTGGACCGCGAGGGAAACCCGGGCGGCTATCTGGTCTATTTATAATTGCAACGTCATACTGTTGTCGTGTGTCATATTGAGATTGTAAAGGATATCCACGCAGGACACTTTGTGAGACAGGTCGCTTTCTGAATCAGGTCGCCTTCCGAATCAGGTCGCCTTCTGAATCAGATCGCCTTCTGAATCAAATCGCCTTCTGAATCGGGTCGCCTTCCGAATCAGATCGCCTTCTGAATCGGTTCGCCTTCTGAATCAGATCGCTTTCTGAATCGGTTCGCCTTCTGAATCAGATCGCTTTCTGAATCAGGTCGCCTTCTGAATCAGATCGCCTTCTGAATCAAATCGCCTTCTGAATCGGGTCGCCTTCCGAATCAGATCGCCTTCTGAATCGGTTCGCCTTCTGAATCAGATCGCCTTCTGAATCAGGTCGCCTTCTGAATCAGATCGCCTTCCGAATCAGGTCGCCTTCTGAATCAGATCGCCTTCTGAATCAGATCGCCTTCTGAATCAGATCGCCTTCTGAATCAGGTCGCCTTCTGAATCAGTTCGCTTTAACCAAATCAAATTATTGCCACATTTTGTGCTCACAAAAATCAGCTCGATAACTGAAGAGGATTCCCCTGTCATTATATGCCGTACTTAAGACTCCTCTCTCGCTTCATCCACATGCATCAGTCTCTTAACACATGCTTATCGGTTTCGAGTGGTCGTGACGTTCCCATCTTTGAGTGCTCGATAGATTCGATCTATGTAGTTGGATCTTTATCTTGGTCGGTCCCTTCTTCTACTTACTTACACAGCGTCAATCCTAATAAGGGTTTAGTTTTTCATGAATTTGTAAAGAGCTTCCACACTTTCGCCTAGTAGCTACAATATCTACTTTATACCGGGTCCTATGTTCAAACCTTTGTGGTATGCGAAAAAGGGATACTATTTGCTTTTTTTCTATTTTCATTAATTTCCAAGTTATGCAGCCAGTTGCAGAAACCGTAGTGGCAGAGTAGTTTGAGTCAGCAACATAATAGTTGCAAGTTCAAACGCCGACTGATGAATCAGACTACGAGCTTTAAAGTGAAGCAAAACATCAGCGAGGAAACCTGCTTACGTTTCAAATTAAAGGCGACTAGCATGCACTACTATCGAGTCCCTCGATATTATACTCCCTATACACTCGAATCCCGTCGAGTGAGTTTTTCTAAACTTAAGTAGGTAGGTACAGTGATTATTCACACCTAAACCAAAATATATCCCTGGCGGGAAGTGGGTGGGCGGTTACTACCTACCAACCTCAGCCTACCTATTCGGGGACCTTTGCGTAAAGTAAGGTAACAGATAGTTAGATAAAAATCTTTAATACCTTTTTATTATTCGTCAACTTAATGAATAGTACAAAATATATTCTAATCATGTCCATCACATAGCTTTTAAAGCTTTGAGTACCTCAGAAGTTATAAATTAACTAAACATACATAATAATACAGGAAATAAATAAGAATAATAATTGAGATTCCTTGCCTTTGGCACAAAAGTAGACTAGGTCCCTTTAGACTGCAAAGGAAGTACCAAAACTTTTTACTTATTAAATAAAAGAGAGCTAAACATTAAGTCGAGATGCAATATTTACAATCAATCGCTTGACTAGAAGCAAATACTTAAAGCTTTAAAGAAAAATTTACTATAAATGCTAAACGAATATAAATTTTCCTAAACCGAACCCTACTGAAAATGGAATTAACTATATCACAATTTAGGAATTGCGTAAATTTTATTTACGCGTTCATATAATACTAAAAAATACATTACAATACTGAACATTGATATATTAATTATTTACATTACTTTCAATAATTACCCTCAATATTTTCAACTTGGACGAAGTATATTTAAGTACATGAAACACCAAAAGTCATGGATCTAAAGTGGCGAGAATTCCACCCACAGCTCCTTTTGGTCCCAACATTCACTTATCACTAACGAAATAAATTACTTATACTATAATACTGTTTAATTTTTATCGCACTTAACTTATTATTAAGTCACTAAGTCAGTCGCTTGTTACGTATACTGTCTCATAGTCAATCTCTTTTAATATTTGCAACACTGTCTTGAGTCCAGGTAAAAACGCTCGCTCGTAGTTCCTTCACAACAGTTTGAGTTCACTAACCTACTTGATCTTCCTCCGCTCCTCACAGCTGCACTTAGATCGATTCCACCTCATATTCTGGTTCCGCTGTAACAACAATATACATTACCAACCTCTGCGCGGTGTATGATAAAGCCATGACAACTATAAAACTGCAAGGCAACATTGCAAGACAATGGATGTCAGTACACCACGCTCCGACACAAAACAGGCGTCAATAAAACAAATGTGTGCTGTAAACTAATTCTACTGCGGTGTGTGTTTGACCGCTTTAAGTCGTGAAAACACATCACATATCCGGAAGTTCATGTGAATGAATCTATAAACCTCAATCTAGCATATAATGAGACAACATCGAGAAAGAAAAGAAAGAAGCGAATGTTAAACAGCGAAGGAAGGTATAAGGATGACGCTCGGTAGGCATGCGCGTGCTGCGGCCACACCTACGTTAGTGCTGACAGACATCCATTATCTTACGAACCTTCTTGAGGCAACTGCGGCGTTCTTCCAAGTTGGGACATTGACAGGAGCACTTACGAGGATTGAACACCCTCGGCGCGGCGCACCCCTCCGGCGTGAGCGCGCAGCACCCACACCGCACGTGCTCTTCCACTGGGTACGTTGCACACGTCTCCTTATTTGTTTTGGCGTTATATATTCGAACCTATTGACCAAAAGTTAAAGTTCACAATCCACATCAAAGCATGGCATACTTGATCATTTGCATGGACTTAGTCATCGGTGGAGCATCGGGTATTGTGATGAGAGTTATGTCAGTATTATCATTAAGGACAATGAACGTCATTGCGCAACCGTGTGTACTCTCGAACATATTATAATAACTATGTCAAGGATGCACTGGAATTAGCAGACGTAAGGTAAACAGATAACGTTTGGAATGATAGAAGCGACAGATGGGGTAAATATTTAAGCGAATATAAACTCTGGCACAGTTTGACCTGACTTCCATTCAACATTTAAAGCCGCGGATCTCTTTAAAACTAAATTTAGTTCTGAATGATCTTTGACTTGAATGAATGATATGTGTAAAAGTTTAAAGTATAACAAAAAACACTAAAAAGTAAGCAATAGTAGTAAAGTAAGTAAGCAAATAAGTTTGCATTAAAAATTGTATGTGTGCAACTCGTGCAACCCAAATATTTTCGCTGTAAAGTCGGTGATGATGAAATACTTCTGTAACATTTTTGGGCTGGATTTTTTGGGAATCTTTGGGCAGACGCATAAATTTTCGGCAGACAAAACGCACTATCAAGAATACAACTATGGCCCTAGGCACATGTTCATTAAACATTGCAAGCCACTCACCGGTATGTGTCGAGTGACAGTTTCAGTAGCCACGCAGGTGCCGGCATTGTCAAACTCGCAAAGGCCGACGCAACGGTTGACCCACACAGCGCTCGGGCTCACCTGGGGAAACACACTCACGTCAGCTCACCGACAATTGATCGCGGATATTCTCACGAAGCCTTAATCACCGCACACACGGATGCGGGCGACATTAAATTACCTAATATTAAAATAACTACTCTAATCCTAAAATATTACAATGACATGACTGACGACACACTAAGCAACGTCATTACTACGCGAGGATTTGATAACTTCTGGCAAATATTGATTGACGCGACAATTTTAAAGTATTACAAAATGTTGTAAAACCACGCAGTGAACGAGATATACGATAATTACAAGTCATTGAAGAGTAATGAGGTCACTAGATAATACTGCTTTTTGGTTATTGGTCGTTTAGAATCTTGATTGTTTTGTTAAAATATTAATATGGTAATTATGGATCACCATCAGTAATGATGCTTAATTAGTTGCTCACCTGTTCATGAGCCGCTCTAGAGTCCAGAGGCACAAACACCTCTTTAGGGTCACCACATTTGGACTTCTCTATGATTCTGTCACGCTCACGTGCATTTTCTCCCGTGCATACGACTGCAAATAAAAATAAACTTATTATCAAGATAATAAAGCAGGTTGAATGCAAATAAACCCCCTAATGTGGTCCAAATTTAAAAGTCATCACGCGTGGACTTTCACAATAAATAATATAATAAGGACACGCATTGCATCATTGTCCGTAAGTGGAGGCTAGATATAATTAAAACATTAACCTGAACTAGTGTAATCACCTTTTCTCAGTAAAGGCAAGAAATCCTCGGAACCCTTGGGGAACTTGGGATGGTGCTTGTGCGCATTCACTACCACGATCAGCACAAGACACAGCAATATTTTGGCCATTTTAATTAACTTTCACTGTACTATTGTCCACTTAAAATTTACACTATCTTCAGAAGCACTTATTTCTTTATCTGTCGGAATATTCACTTGTGCACTTGCCACAATTACTTGTACGTGTTTCTCCTTTGGCGGTCTGTCAGAGTGTGGTTGGTGCCGGCGCGGTTACCTATTATAAAGCCTGAGTCAACGTGTGGGACTAGCTAGGGTTCGCGCGGAAGGCCCGACCGGTGATTGCGTCACACTTCGGCCGACGTTTCACGTTTACCCAGCTGATCATACGTCACGCTAAGTGACTGACACCCGAAACGTTTCACAGAACGCATACGGGATATCAACCTTCTATGGCGCTTACTTTTACTCCACACGTGCAGTTTTGAATTTTCAAGAATCTGCGTGCGATCAGGATATACGCGCGTGATCATTGGTCACGTCCGATTAATACATAGCGACGTTCGAACTAATCGGTCGAATCTGAAGACGTATAGATGATAAGATTTCTAAAATCGATTATGGTATTACCCACAAATATTATATAGATATGAGATAACTTTACCTGATTATACATTTTTTTTATTACTTGGTTAATACCCAACGTATCAGCGTAACATGTGAGACATCTTTATTATCTCAAAATTGTAATGTAAATACAATTACGAGAATACAATGCGTGTACCTATTGTAATTAGCCGTATATCTTGACCTAAGTTACTGTCATATCACGTGTCGGGAAGGCGGCACATTATGATTTTTTCACTTGTCGATGCGATTTGATTACTGTTTTTAAGGGATGGGTTATTGCGGCTAAATATAATAAAAAAATATATATATATATAATATCCTCACGCCTTACCACAAGGGTCCCCGAAGGGGTAGGCAGAGGTGTATAGGTAATACCCACACACCCACTTTCCGCCAGAGGTATATTAGGTGCCAACGTGACAGATGGCGAGTCCATCGCCGTTACTCCAGCACGACTATACATACATACATACATATCATCACGCCAGTTCTCTCTAGACTTACATACCTCTTTCGCTTCGTCCACATTCATCAGTCTATACATACATACGACTATACATACGCCTTTGAATTTCTTCTCAGACGTATGCAGGTTTCCTCTCGATGTTTTCCTTCACCGTAAAGCTCGTGGTGTAACTAATCACTGTACTTAAGTTCAGAAAAACTCATTGGTACAGTCGGGATTCGAACTTGCGACCTTTGCGTCGCAGGCAACTGCTCGAACCACTCGGCCACCACGGCTAAATATATCTACTGCTGCAATAAATTATATTACTAATGCGCCCTAGATTATTTAATTTCTTCAACCATCACAATTGGGTTAACGTGTGTTTTTTCATAATCCAAGAATTATAAATTGTGCTGCGTCATTAAGTTCCTGTAGTCCGCAGCAATTCAACTGAAACTTGAATACATGAAAAGTTTCATTGAAACTTCTTAGAAATTAGGAGCACGTCATGGCTGTAGTGATGTCATAGTTTACGGCGGAAACCCACCCTCGACTGTCCTCGATATTCACACCTCGAACACGATTGTTAGCGCCTACCTTTATTGGTGCTTTAACTCACAAGCGATCGCTGGTAGAAATGATAATTAAAATGTGGGAAGGCGAGTATGTAGGAAAACATACATACATACATATCATCACGCCAAGTCCCTAACGGGGTAGGCAGAGAGTATAGAGCGCCAGTTCTCTCTAGACTTACATACCTCTTTCGCTTCGTCCACATTCATCAGTCTCTTCATACATGCTCGTCGGTTTCGAGTACTCTTAACGTTCCCGTCCTTGAGAGTCCGATCTATTTGATCCAGGTAGTTGGAACATGGCCTTCCTCTGGCTCTTCTTGCACACACTTTTGCTTTGTATATCTGTTTCGTCAATCTTTCTTCACTCATCCTTTCTATGTGTCCAAACCAATGTAACATGCCTTATATGAAAACACTGATGAATATATAAGAAGCGATAGAGTTACGTAAGTGGTGGATTAATCTATCTGCCTATTCCGTAAGGGACGCTTCGTGATGACATGTAGACATGTGTGACGTTATATTAAACTTGCAATCAAGAGATTCATAAACCAATTGGCATGTAACGATGGCTTAGACATAAATAAAGGTGAGTGAAGAAAAGTTGACGAAACTGATGTTCAATACAAAAAGACTGAAAGAAGAGGATCATATCAGCAGAACATAGAAGGAGACTGATGACTGTGGATGATGTTACAGTGGTCTGAAAGTACACTAAGATAACTGGTGATTTTATCTCGCTGCCTGTAATGGACTCGGCGTGATGATATGCATGAATGCACGTATTATGCATGCATCTTTAAATGATAAAGGTTGTTTTGCGTTAGATGGGTATAAAGATATCTGTCGACTCATCACCCTCTTATTACAAGGACTACATTCCATCGCTCTCAGTTTCTAGTTATTTTCCCAAACGTGCGCTTTTTTTAAGTCTTCATGTACTGTAAACAGTAAACACATAACTTTTACTCGTAGGTTGGACTTGACGTTGTAACATTAATTATGCCTCTGTCGATTACATACCTCGTTCATTCCATCGAAATGACAGTGTATTTTAATAAATAACCGAACATGACCAATGGAATTGGAATGTCGGAATTTAATTTTAAACATATTATTTCTCGAAATACACGCCATGGCTATTTTATTTTAAAACTATATTCAGGGCGTGTTATGCTAAAACAGCTCACATTATGATATGGTACAGTGTTTCATCGACGTTTCTAGACCAAATTAGGGACGTCATGAAAAAAGGCCAGGTCAAGAGTACCCTAAACCGAAAGGCAGAAGCAGAGCAGATGTATGAAGAGAAAGTGGACGAAGTGAAAGAAGTAGGTATGTAAGGATCGTAGCAAGTGGAAAGAAGTGGTCTCTGCCACCCCTACGGGAAAGAGGCGTGATTGTATGTATGTATGTATGTATGTTTCATCGACATCTTCATGATTGTGATAAATATTACGTAGTTACCAAGTTTGGTCTTTCCCGCATAGTTTTGAACAGGTTCAGCACTCAATCATGTTTTAGATTGACGCATTGATGAAGAGGAATTTCAAAAAAGCTTTCAACAGGCTGTACAATCAGGTATGTATGTGTTCTCAAAGACAAATAAAGTGAACGGGTCACCTTTCTCCTATCCAGACGATATGGTTAATATTTTCAAATAATCAATATGGCGCCGATGTCAATGTTATATCGTGTAAGCACCTACAGGTGTAAAATCTCGATATTATCAAAATCTGATTGGTAATGAGGTGGCACATTTGATTGATTGATACAAAACAAATCTTTATACGAATTAGGTATCAATATTTTGTTTCGTAACATTAGTATTTAATTTCATTATTAATTTGTGGGATAGCATAGCGTTACCTTCTGGAATGAAGTATGTGGAGAGGTATTATCATGGTCGGCAGGGTGCGAATGGATACCCTCAAACAGCATATGGTTTTTGGTATGGCAAGATCGTCGCATAGGCAGCGGTATACAGTAGGCACGCTGTAAGCTGGTTACCGCCGCTTTAGTCACACCAAGGTACGGTTTTGATCCCCGCATAGGTCATGTCAGTGGAGGATTTAGCAGAAGGCTGAGAAAAGAATTAAAATATGATTGTTAATAGGGTAGAGTTGTAGAGGTCGGTAGGTATAATCGGTCAACGTGTAACTTTGGTACTTTGCATCGCCCTTCACGTACTGTTCCTGGTTATTTTCTGAGTCTGCGATAGGAGTCGCATGTACCTACTTACGCTTGTTCGTCTGGGCTTTTGTTTTTTTTATTACTTAACGGTGTATGCTGAAAAAGGCCGGAGTCATTGGATATTATATCATCTGGTATTCTGGCATTCGGACACCCTGACCGTAAAGCGTCAAGGTAGTGCTCACAAATTTTTTCATAGGCCTAAAATGGCAATCAAACATGCAGTATGTCTGATGGTAAGCGATTACCGCTGTATTGCTCTATACTCTGCAAACCCGAATTATACTTGACTAAGTCTATTACGATGTTACTGATATACATATATCTAATAATACTGATATTACACTTGCAAGTAAGTATGTCCATTTCCTGTGGCCTATATTTTATAAATAATACGGATTTGGTCCAATGCCATGGGGTTTGTCTGGCCAACGGTGCCAACTGTATTGTCTGCATGTAGTTTTCAAACTTGTGAAACTTTTTCAGTAATCTTTACACTTCTGGGAATGGACAAAAGTGATCAGGTATTGCTGCCAATTTTTTGCTGCAGACTAATTATGTTTTCATCTGAGTATTTAAAAACGATTAAGTAATGTTTGACTTTTGGACTGTAAAGCTACGAGAATAGTTTTTTTTCAAAATCTTAGTTTTCAAACAAATTTTCGGCGTGTTTGTATTCTACGTTTCAGTACTGGTAAAGTACGTATCAGTATGATTGAAGGATACACAATATTGACGTTCTAAGCTAACGAGAATGAATTATAAATGTTAATTCAAGCTTTCTTAAAGCTAAATTAATTTATGGTTTTATGCAAATTGTCTAAGCTTAACTTTAAACTATTTATTTAATAGTTTACATGTATTGCGTAGAAAAATCGTTTCAGTTCTTTGTTTTGGTACGTGGAAAAAGATTTATATAATCATACATACCTACATATCACACAGAGTCCCTAACGGGGTAGGCAGAGAGTTATGGAGCGCCAGTTTTACATACTACTCTAGACTTACATACATATTTCGCTTCTTTAACATTCGTCAGTCTCTTGATACATGTTTGTCGGTTTCGAGTATTCTTGACGTTCCTGTCCTTGAGCGTCCTATATAATCATATCGTGAACATATCCTGATCTCTAACATTATTATTATTTTATTCCCGTGGATTTTTTATCGAGAATTAGAAAATTCGTTTCCTTACAGAATTGCATTGACCTAATTCCAAATATGAGTTATCGCGATAGCTCGTGGCTCGTGCCTGCCACTCGTCCTTGACTCTTAGTGCCGAGTCACGGTTGTGACGTAGCGGCAGCGGCCGTTAATTGCTGACTTCACGTGCTGCCCGGTAACTGTACAGAGCACGTTAACGTCGCCACGTTGAGTAGCGCAACTCTGCTAGCAGCTTTAGACATGAGCTTCCATGTGGGCGTTGTCGTTCTTTCAGGAAGCTTAATAAACATAAAAACACTGGCCAATTATGCTATACAATTGCGGAGGCCGATTGGTTCGAATAGTTGCCTACAACACTAAGATTGCAGGTTCAAATCCTGGCTGCACCAATGAGTTTTCTGAACTTAAGTACAGTGTCACACCTAGAGCTTTACGGTGAAGATTGAGAAGAAATTCAAACGCCTATATATACTATCGCTTTGAGGTACGGCGGTGGACTCGTCATCTGTCACGCTGGCACCTAACCAATCAACATATATCTCTGGCGGAAAGTGGGTGTGTGGATACTACCTACATACCTCCGTTAACCTCTTCGTGGACCCTTGTGAAGAAATTTTAAGTTAGTTGTTATCTGCAATTGTTTGTAAGATTGAAGTAAAGAACTTCGTATGGGAACCACGTGTCATGCTGCAGACGCACACAGCGAAACATTCGAATAGGGATTTTTAATTAAAAGAACGTTTCACCAAATACAGGATGCACGGATTTCAACAATCGTTTGTGACGTATGTTTTTAGCACAGTTACGAGATAACGTAGAGCTTGTCGTAATCCGGCACACGTTAGTTTGTGGAAGTCATGACGTCCTAGTTCATAGGCATATTTGTACACGGAGGCAAGCGAACCACACCAGAGCAGGATATAGTAAATCACTTTCTATAATCTATTAGTTATATCTGATATCTTTATCATTCACTATATATTTAGTTTCATTACCTGTCCTGAACCTGTACCTGACCAACAACTCTAAGGTGTCCCCTGTCAGGTCCTATCTTTTTAGACGTTGGCAATGCAGCGTACCTCTAAAGACATTCCCTATAATTATCCCAACTATATTATAAAGAAGGACTTGCTGTATGCTGTAACTACTGGAGAAAACTCTAAGGGGAGTAAATTTCACATCTTAAATTTTCACGGAAGGGAAATCTTTTCAAGTCGCGCAGTACGAGCAGTACGCCGGAACCAAACCGGCTACAAGGTGCCATGTTGGACTCTTCATACACTCCCTACTGCACCACATTAGTACGTGGCGTGTGCTGTATCACGGTTACGTGTAAAGATAACATGATATGTGTACTGAATCACACTATTAAGTATACGACAAGATGAATCACTACTCAAGTACCCGATTCAAGTACCTATTCGAACTCGAAGTTAAACTTACGTTTGCAGTTATATTATTTATTCGGTCAACGGTCTGTCAACCACGCATGCCTTAACACAATGTTTTGATGAAGTAAAAAGACACACAGGACGGTTTAATGTTATTTTTATATAACTAAGATGACAAACCGCATGAATGGTAAGAGGTTATCGCTGCCTTAGACCACGTGCACCTACAACGCTAGGTCGCGCGTTACCAAGCCTTATATTACAAATTATTCATCATTCTCACATATTAGAATTTAGTGCCTCATTTAGGCATTCAGAAGAGCATCAGGTACAGTTTGAAGGGTATGCTCCATGACCTTACTACAGACGAGTACGAGATGTTTGCAGGGTCGGTAACGCACCAGTGGTATTCGGCGTTCGCCATCAGGCGAGACACATGCGCATTGCCATTAAAATCACGTATGGCTTAAAATAGAGAGCCGTGGTGGCCGAGTGGTTTGAGCAGTTGCCTGCGACACAAAGATCACAAGTTCGCATCCCGACTGTACCAATGAGTTTTTCTGAACTTAAGTACAGTGATTAGTTAGTTACACCACGTGCTTTACAGTGAAGTAAAACATCGAGAAGAAACCTGCATACGTCTGAGAAGCAATTTAAAAGCGTGGGTATAGTCGTGTTGAGTAACGGCGATGGACTCGCCATCTGTCACGTTGGCACCTAAAATATATATCTGGTGGAAAGTGGGTGTGTGGTTTAAAATAACACCTAATTAAAAAAAAATAAGACTACATTTCTAAGGTCATGGCCGAATTATCATTTGAAATGTTCGAATACCAAGTAACATATCAGCTTCATTCAACCCCTGATAAGGGCTGACCCCTTATCAGGGTTGCTACTACATTGCATTAGTCTCGTGTATTTGTGCGATACCTAAAATAGCAGAATGGAATATTTTAATACATAACACACATGTGTTTACAATTAATTGTTACGAAATGGTGTAAGAAGTGTGTATCTTATCATTTCTAATTAAGTATACGATGGCGGATACATTACGGAAAAACCTGCAAATGTAATATGTAAATGTATGAAATGTATGTAATGTTTCAGAAGAAATTCCACGACGTTGGAAGGTATGTAAAATTGGTGTTTCTTCACTCAAACGATGGGCAACCGGTCGCTTACGTTGTGTCAAAGATGGACATTGATGATTGAAACAATTTATTAAACTGTGACCAACAAATTAGGTATCAAACATTAGCGAGTTGTTCACGTTGGTTTACAAGCGGAAAAAATATTTCATTTGATAATTTTTATTCTGGATTAAGGCGCCCTATGTAATAATTCAGTTAGTAATCTATCTCTGTGTCAAATTTCATCCAATGCCGTTCATCCATTCTGGCGTTATTGAGTAACAAACATTTTCACAGACTGGCATTTATAATATTAGTAGGATTAAACTAGAATAAGAAATAACAACGTAATGTATATATCTTCAAGCCTTCCCACAGGGGTCCCCGAAGGGGTAGAGAGATGTTTTGTTAGGACCCACGGACACACTTTTTCACAAAGATATATTTTAGATGCCAACGTGACAGATGGCGGATCCATCGCAGTTATTCAAACACGTTTATACGTACCCTTTTGAATTTCTCATCAAACATATGCAGGTCTCCTCTCGATGTTTTCCTTCACTGTAAAGCTTGTGGTGTGACTAATCACTGTACTTAAGATCGCAAAGCTCATTGGTACAGTCGGGATTCGAACTTGCAATCTTTGTGTTGCAGGCAACTACTTGAACCATTCACACAAAATATGCCGTAGTGGCGAAGGGTTTTTATGTATTAAGAGTTTTCTCACCGACTTTTCCTTCTCCGGAAAGCGTTTCACATAACATCTCTTAAGCTTAGAAAAACTCGTAGATAAGGAAAATCATATGCAAACATAAACTTTAAAAATAATTTTCTTTACACATAAATGCGAGACTTTTCCTTCTAAGTACAGTCACGTACGCTTTCTTTGATACCTAACTAGCAAGCCGCCTCGACGTCGCACGCATTCACACATATTATTATTATTTCGGATATCTACATTTGTACATTATTTCTTTACATCTCGTTTCGTATGAAGCTCTCCGCCAAATGTTTCAACCATAATCGTGTTTTTTTTTAATTTTGAGAATTCCGAATTTCAATTTCAAGCAATTTACACAAATACTTTAAAGCTCGCGTTGTGACTAATCACTGTACTTAAGTTTGGAAAAACTCATGGCTACAGTCCGGATTCGACCTGGCAATCTTTGCATTGTGAGTAACCACTCGAACCACACTAATTTACTAGTAATCTATACTAATATTATAAAGAGGGAAGATTTGTATGTCAGGATGTTTGTATTGAATAGGCTACTGTCCGAAATTACTGGACCGATTTGAAAAAATCTTTCACCATTGGAAAGCTGCATTCACATTGAGTGACATAGGCTATGGTTTCTTTTATAAAAAAATCTTATGTCCACCCGTGCGAAGCCGGGACGGACCACTATATTGTATAGCTGAGCTCGACTGTACATCACATGTTACATACGATTTTTAACCTCACTGCCAATGGTTACGAGCATTTCTCTGTCATAATATTTAGATTGCTGTCATATCTATGTCGCTTGCGTGGCGTTTTCTTTCAGCTTTTCTCTCTGAGTCTTATTTTTATATATAATATAATATAATATATAGTGGGAAGGCGTGACATTATAAAAATAAAAAAAAAATATATAATATATCCTCACGCCTTCCCACAAGGGTCCCCGAAGGGGTAGGCAGAGGTGTATAGGTAATACCCACACACCCACTTTCCGCCAGAGGTATATTAGGTGCCAACGTGACAGATGGCGAGTCCATCGACGTTTCTCAAGCACGACTATACATACGCCTTTGAATTGCTTCTCAGACGTATGCAGGTTTCCTCTCGATGTTTTCCTTCACCGTAAAGCTCGTAGTGTGTCTAATCACTGTACTTAAGTTCAGATAACTCATTGGTACAGTCGGGATTCGAACTTGCGACCTTTGCGTCGCAGGCAACTGCTCGAACCACTCGGCTCTTATTTTTATAATTCAAAAATTTTGCATTGCGGTGACTTATCATATTTTTATGTATATCGAAATACGCAGATTGCCTCATATAGCCGGAGTAAGAGACAGAGAAAGAGTAAGAGAGAGTAGATTTCTAGTTCTCTATTAATGGAAGAGCTTTTTCGCTTCATCTCCATAAGTCTCTTCATAAATGCTCGTCGATTTCGATTTCTCTTTACATTCCCAAGTAATTTGTGGTAAATCAATAATATTGCACTTTGTACTTTACCTTTGAAATTTGTTTATTTTGATTGGGTAGGTACACAAACGTGATTTTCATCACTCGTTCATATTGATTTGCAAATAGATTATGTACCTACATTATTATCGTGATCTCATTTAATTTGTGTTGTGAGCCGTGGTGGCCGAGTGGTTTGAGCAGTTGCCTGCGACGCAAAGGTCGCAAGTTCGAATCCCGACTGTACCAATGAGTTTTTCTGAACTTAAGTACAGTGATTAGTCACACCACGAGCTTTACGGTGAAGGAAAACATCGAGAGGAAACCCGCATACGTCTGAGAAGAAATTCAAAAGGCGTATGTATAGTCGTGCTTGAGTAACGGCGATGGACTCGCCATCTGTCACGTTGGCACCTAATATACCTCTGGCGGAAAGTGGGTGTGTGGGTATTACCTATACACCTCTGCCTACCCTTTCGGGGACCCTTGTGGGAAGGCGTGAGGATATATTATATTATTATTATATATTATTTAATTTGTGTGTATTGATGCCTCTGGTCAAACACTCATTTAATGTCCTGCCTCTTCTCGTCCTCCTACAATTACCCCGAGAAGTGGATCGTAATGTAATATTACCCCTTTTATGCCTTTTTTTTTTATACCACATGTGTGACAAACAAGCATGCGGTCTACCTGATGGTAAGCGGTTACCGTCGCCTTATACAGAATGTCTCCGAAAATAGGACACTTGCTCAATCTATACTAAAATTATAAGGAGGAAATTTGATTGTTTGAATTGAATAGGCTCCGAAACTACTGGACCGATTAAAAAAAAGCTTTCACCATTGGAAAGCTACATTCACCTGAGTGACATAAGCTATATTTTCTTTTTATAAAAAAAAAAAATTATGTCCAGCCGTGCGAAGCCGGGACGGACCGCTAGTATTTGATAAGAGGAATTGTCAGCCGGGTTGGCATAAACATGGTAATATACCAGTCGTAATATTTTTAGATGCACAATAGGGAAGATACTTTCTTAGATAACTTATGCTAACTATTCCTAATTAGCTCGTAACATACAACTCAAAAGACAATGTACGAGGAATGTACAAGTTTGAGCCTAGAATTATATATACTTAATAATCTAATTACGTTGGATTGGTCTGCATTCAGAGAATGAGAGAACTAACTGTATCTCTACCATCTATACAAATATACAAATACCCCACGGGAGTTAAGGAAAATGTAGACATAAATTATATTTCCAGGAACACCTAAGGCGTGTGGAAACACGAGCAAAACCCAACAGGCAACTTAAATAACTATATTAATAGGCATCTGTCGGAACTACAGGATGTACGCCTTTGTCGGCGCATTTGTCACATTTGTAAACATTATATTTGTATTCAATCATCGATTTTACGGTGAAGGAAAACATCGAGAGGAAACCTGCATATGTCTGAGAAGAAATTCAAAGGCGTATGTATAGTCGTGCTTGAGTAACGGCGATGGACTCGCCATCTGTCACGTTGGCACCTAATATACCTCTGGCGGAAAGTGGGTGTGTGGGTATTACCCATACACCTCTGCCTACCCCTTCGGGGACCCTTGTGGGAAGGCGTGAGGATATATTATTATAAACGTTCAATATCATCTAATTGAAATGGGTATAATACTTCATAATGAGCTCTAATAGATGTAATTAAACATTACATTAGCCACGTGTTCTAAGCATATTAACAGCGTTAAAAATCGACCAATATCCAATTGGTATTCAAAATCCAGATATTCAAAAGCGTAGGTATGTATAGTTATGCGTAACGGCGACGGACTCGCCATCTGTCACGTTAAAAGCAAAAATATATCTCTGGCTCTGCAGTTAAAAACGATTTGCTGAAATTTGCATCTGGTACGTAATATAAACATGCGGTACTCTTATAGGTGTTCCCACGCTCAGGAGAACGTTTTCTATACAAAGGCGGAAAATAATATATATGGCGATATTTATATATTTATTTATAATCGCGACATACTAGCTCATTCCCTCCCCCCTACTCCCCTCTGCGCACCAAAAGAAAGCTTTTGGAATATTCACCCGACGCATAGCACTGCCCAGGAACAGTGCCGTTTGGTGGCGATCTTCTGTGGTACCTGGTGCAACAACCTTTAGTGAAAGAGAGGTAGGGCGTTATGGGATTCGCGTGCGAATTTGGAGCTTGACATTGAAGTGAAACTAAGGGTTCTATTATATATATTGGCACATACTACGGCAAGTGGCGTTCCCCAATGATTCAGAGGCGCCTAGATATTTTATAGTATCGCGGCATGTTAATCGCGTTGACGTGGTTCAGACTGTACCTACTTCTAGTGATTGCGTGATAGTTAAAGATAAAAGTCTTTATCATAGAATAAATACAGTCTAGAAACGAAAAGTGAAATCCAAAAATCGTCATTCAGACCATGCAAAATTCCACAATGGGAGACAGAGGTGCTGCGAACCGGCCATTTTGTTCCGCAACTTAAATACTACTGAACGACTCCAAGGTTTTTAATTGCTCGCTCATCACTTTCCATAATTCTATGTGCTACAGTAGTCCAGATGTAGATATCTCACAGTGTGAGTGCGACCGTGGCGAGTCCGTCGCCGTGTCTTAAACATGAGTATATCTGCATACTTCTGTCATTGTCTTTGAATTCCTTCTAAGTTCATAGTGTGATTTATTCACTGTTCGTAAAAACTCATACGTCCAGACCACCTGGGCTAAGTTGCAATATTTATATTGTAGTATAAAAATAAGTTTACCAAGATACTATTAAGCAACGTTCGCAGATTATGAGTACGTACTTAAAGTAAATGTACAATTTGAGTAAATTCCCGTTTATAAGGTCAACTAGTGTAACGAGTATTGAAACTGGTCTAGACTTTGTACCTTAATAGTGCTTTTAAATTCTTCAAAGTAATCTTACTTGGTCTGTTGAGGAAAATACGGGAAAGAACCGTTTAAATCTGTACGTCCGTAATAATAAAAAAAACATTATTTAGTAAATAAAATCTTATTTTTGTAATTTAAAAGTGGCGCATTGAAGAGGATGCTTATATGCCGTGCAGTAGGCTCATAAAGGTCGATATAATTAAATGTGTGACTTTATTATTATAGTCAGAGTACTTTATTATTATTAATCACACGGGACCCCAGTTGTGTCAAAGGGCGATCTGCCAATATAAAGCAAAATACATACAAAAGCAATGTATATATACTGCTATCTTTATGTTATGTATTTCTTCTTTGCGTGTGTATGTCACTGAACTCGTCCTAAGCGGCTACACCGATTTTAATGAAATTTTCTGTGTGTCTTAAGTTTCGAGAATGGTTTAGATTGACAATTGGACTCGATAGGTGGCGCTGCGATCGTGTTTTAGAAGCTTTTATTCTTTCACCTAAGCAAAGCTGGGCGGGACAGCCATCTACTATAGCTATCTATCTAGTATCTTTATATAGGTATATATATCTGCCAAATCCTTACGCGGGAATTGCAAAGTAATATGAGGTCATAGGTAATTTGAATTTTGAATCGCCGTCATTTCTACATGTAGTTAATCTCACAGCCGTCACCGTGACTCAAATTCCACGAAGCATACGCCAAAACGCAGGTGAGAGCGCCCCGGGGGTAAAGTAGGCTTACTCATTGGCTAGATCGTTTACCTTTCCTCTCAAACATTTGTTGGATTAACATGCCTCTTACAGTGCATTGATCCTCCGGTGAATCTCCGGCTTACGTTGGTTCGGACTTATTGAAAGCACGAGGAAGAAATATTGACGAAACATATATGTACTTATTCTGCAAGTGTCTGGAAGACGAGGCAATGGACGAACATGTGACAATAAGGTGCCTAGATCAAATCGATCGGACACTCAAGGATTGAAGCGTCAAGAGTACTTGAAACCGGCGCGCATGTATGAAGAGACTGATGAATGTGGACGAAGCGAAAGAGGTGTAAGTCTAGAGAGAACCAACCCTACTCTCGCTGCCAACCCCGTAAGGGAATCGTGGTGATAAGTAACTTTTAGCCTTACAGCATGCAAAAATAAACTACTGCTAGTATAGCTTTTAGGAAACCTTATTTTAGGCTAAGGGTTGACTCTTTAAATTACAAGTACAGTGCACAAATATTGGTTTTGCAAGGGTCCACATAGTGACGGTGATCGTTCACTATCAGGCTACCTTATTAGCTACCTTTGAAGTGAGCCAAAAAAAAGTACCTACTGTGTCTTTTTACAAATTATAAGGAAGATTGTTATTATTCCATCGCCGGTGCTCAAGGACGGCTATACACACGCCGACACACTCTATCTGTTTTTCTTTACCGTAAAGCTAGTGGTATGACCATTCAATATACTTAAGTTCAGAAAAACTCATTGGTACAGTTATTATTCGAACTTACATCTTTGTGTTGCTCGCAACCACTCAGCCCTACCAACCCTACTATTAAATGTTTATTTCCACAAGACGACACGGGCTGAAATTTGCAGATTTTATTTATTAATTAAAAAAAAGGCGTATGTGTAGTCGTGCTGGAGTAGCGGCGATGGACTCGCCATCTGTCACGTTGGCACCTAATATACCTCTGGCGGAAAGTGGGTGTGTGGGTATTACCTATACACCTCTGCCTACCCCTTCGGGGAACCCTTGTGGGAAGGCGTGAGGATATATTATTATTATATATTATTTATTAATTTATTATTAAATTTACGTGCAATAAAAATGGAGTGCCTAGTATAGGAATTGATACAAAATTGCGCATCATGAACGTGGGCTATGCTTAATCAATTCAAGTGAAACAGTAATCATTTAGTACGCAGTTATCTATTGTTACTATGTATAGAGTAAAACGGATACTACTGGCACTACAAGTCTCGATTTATGAATGAAATGCCTCTGAACCACTTCCTAAAACATCTCTGATTTAAAACAACACAAGTCTCCGACATACGTTCGTATATATGCTCCATATCCTTAACAATACAGTTGAAAATAAATTGTCACAGTCTAAGGGCCGTTTCAAATGACGATAAAGCAAATCCAACATAGTGGCAGAGGTACTATGGTTTGTTTTATCTTATCACAGAATGGCAGTTAAGTCGTTGTGACTGCGGTTGGAGGCTGGCCATGAAGGCACGTGCTTCAAACGTGCCAATGTCATTGGTCTTGTTAAGCAGACATAGGAGGCTAGTCGCGGATACGTGTCGAGTGTTGTATAGTCTAGGAGACTGGGGTATTATGCATTTCCATTATCATACCATCTAAAGAGCCTTCTGAAGATTTGTGACTATGGCTCTATGGTATCGCTAATGTTCTAGCGTAATGAGGGCGTGATTGTAAAGATGAAGAAAGGCATGCAACGTTGGTTTAGACAGTAGGACAGGCAGAGGCAGGCTGAAGAATGGACGAAGCGAAAGAGGTATGTAAGTGTAAAGAGAACTGGCGCTCTATACTCTCTGCCTACCCCGTGAGAGACTCGGCGTGATGATATGTATATAATATGTATGCTCTATGATATCTTCAAAATATTCAAATACTACTAAAAAGCATGGAATTTTTCATGAGAATATATGAAGATATTTATACCAGCTTTGTCCGTAACTGGCGGTAATCGCTTATCATTATTCAGAGTGTCTCAGATAATAGAACAGTTGTCTTCTAGATGTTATCGGGTGTTGTGAATATATCCTCGTGACGATGCAATAAAGCAAATAGTTCCAAAGATTACAATATAATTTTATTTACATTCACTCCGAAACATGTTTTTCATAAACTATAAATTACATTTTAATAAAACAGTTTACATTCCACATGATATAAAAAAATTAAGTAAAAGAAAAAACAAATTAGTATGTATTTTTTTTATAAACTTCTTTCATTGTGCCCTAGCATAAATTTGAGGAACCGTCCTATTTTCTTAGACACCCTGTATAGGCCACATGTTTAGTTTAGTACAAAGCTTATAGAATTGCTATAAGTAATATAATAATAATAAATATATCCTCACGCCTTCCTACCAGGGCCCCGAATGGGCAGAAGTAGTACACGCCCACTTTTCGCCAGAGATATATTTTAGGTGCCAACATGACAGATGGCGTGTCGATCGCCGTTGCTCCAGCACGACTATACATACGCCTTTGAATTTCTTCTCAGACGTATGCTTGTTTCTCTCCTCTCGATGTTTTCCTTCACCGTAAAGCTCGTGGTGTGACTAATCACTGTACTTAAATTTAGAAAAACTCATTGGTACAGTCGGGATTCGAACTTGCGACCGGTAGTATAATATTATATAATATAGTATAATAGGGAAGGCGTGAGGATAAATTTAGTATAAAAGATACGAAACATTAAATCCTTAATCTAAAGAATGTAACAAATATTTATGTTATCAGCAATGTATTACATATAGGTATACTCCAACTCTAAGTTGTAATATCTATATAACCAGCTTCGTGTGAAATGATAGAGACATACCTTTCTGTGTCCTATTCTGATAAAGGTCTTTTTTAAAGGCTATCATGACGCAATAAATCGTAATTATTGTGTAATGTGGCTCGGCTACGAATAGTGTATCTCCTTACCTCCCCAAAAGTGTCCTCACTCCTAGCCTATAAGTAAACTAAGACCAGGTGACAGAATGGCATTATATTGCGTCAGACGGTGAAAGTGATTCTCGGAATACAGCAATGTTAAAGAAACACTTTTCAAACACGGAGGAGGAAAATAAATAATAATATATAATATATCCTCACACCTTCCCACAAGGGTCCCCGAAGGAGTAGGCAGAGGTGTATAGGTAAAACCCACACACCCACTTTCCGCCAGAGGTATACATACGCATTTGAATTTCTTCTCAGACGTATGCAGGTTTCCTCTAGATGTTTTCCTTCACCGTAAAGCTCGTGGTGTGACTAATCACTGTACTTAAGTTCAGAAAAACTCATTGGTACAGTCGGGATTCGAACTTGCGACCTTTGCGTCGCAGGCAACTGCTCGAACCACTCGGCCACCACGGCTCTTGGTGTGTAATACCAAGCAATGAAATTCCGGCAAGTCAGTAGGTACTTCATAAAAAAACCAAGGCGTACTTAGTGTATGCATAGCCTGAAACATCAAAAGATATCCGAATTCATTTGAGAAGCAATTCAAAGGCGTATATATAGTCGTGCTTGAGTAACGGCGATGGACTCGCCATCTGTCACTTTGGCACCTAAAATCTCTGGCAAAAAGTGGGTGTGTGGGTACTACCTGTACACCTCTGCCTACCTCTTCGGATACCCTTGTGGGAAGGCGTGAGGATATATATTATTATAAATAAACATATAAATATTGTGCTCAGTAAAAGCAACGCCCGTATTTCATGGCGCCCTTTAAATCTTAATTATCTTATCTACCCAATGATGATCATTTCCGAATGATGTATCATTCACTCTTGTACTGAAAAGCTGGGTGCACCGGCCTGCCCTCATTACGAGGGCAATAGTCCGCGAGCCCAGTGTCGTTTTCATTAACAGTAAAATGTATTTATAGCGTTCACCTTGAGCATCAGTTTCATTCTCAGAATTTGGGTCCGGTAACAGGTCTATGACGCAAGATGTCATGCAGTGACACTTTTGCAGACATCTTTATTACAACGGCAGCAGGGTTCAAAATTGCTTTCACTGAAGAAAAAAGTTAAGAAGCGCTTGAGTAGGAATGACAAATGAGCGGAAGTGGAGCGGTATTGCCAAAGAGAGTCTATCATCAATAATGTTGCGCACGTGATTGGTGCGCATCGCCATCATGGTACAAACTGCTCAGTACCACACTACACCATGTTAATTTAGTTTTTTATACAACGGCTCTATGATAAGCGTTTACCGTAGCCTTTAAGGATAGACATAAGCAATACTGGAAGTATCTTGATTTCCCGATGGTAGATGATACTGTGCTATCAGAATGAGGGATTATTTTTTATACCACAATGGTCGCAAACTGGCATGCGGTCCGCCTGATGGTAAACGCTTACCGCCGCCTATGGACGCTTGCAGCATCAGGGCTATTGCTCTCTGATGAACTGAACCCGGCCATTCCTTATGGAACCATAGTAACACAATACAATCATTAATGCAGTAATGTTTGGTGATCTTCTGTAAGGAAATGTACTACTACAGTAGGGCTACTCCAATTGGCACGGGAGATTCGTAAAGCCATATCCCTCGGGTGCATTTTGTGAAATTAAATTCCGCCCTGGCTTCTTACATATTCATTAAATCTCCGATTTCCTTCTCCTCTCAAGATTTCTCTACAAATTTTTTACAAAAAATTCTTTTATCATTATCTATTATTTATTATCCGTTCCGAAATTCCGTTGTATAGTTTTTATTTAATCGGGTGCGGACGATGATATACATTATGAAGCTCACGCACGTGGCACGAGAAAAGGCCTCAACAGTTCTATCTCGTTTAGAAGTTCCAAGTACTCATTATTCGTGTATGAATCTAAGGCCATATATAATTAAGGTCGCGATCGTATGCTCCGATGTGACAATGTGTTTTACACGCACCTTGTAAGGTACTCGGCACGTAGTCACTCTACAAATACGTATATTAATGGGTATCACAATGTTGGGCAACACTATTAATATTATAAAAACGCAGCAGAACGGCTTGGATGTCAATCAGATCAATAGTTAGCTAGATAAATACGTAAAATAAATCTCTGGCGGAAAGTGGGTGTGTGGGTACCCAATTAATAGGTAATACACCTCTGCCTAACCCACCAGAGTTACTTATACTACCCTTATGGGAAGGCTTAGGATAGATAAATACATGTTTAATTCCAAAGTCTAAAATTTAGAAGCAGTGGCGTAGCTACCGGGGGGCTAGACGGGGCAGTGTCCCTAGGACGAATCTGGATTACGTCAAATCTCTGTCGAATTCGGAACAAACGATTTTAAATCGTTTACTTGGGGCCCTGTTTTATTTTTTGCCTCAGAGACTTTGTTACCCAGCTATGCCACAGATAGAAGTCAATTTTACAATGCACATTTGTTGACACATATTGTTACCCGCTTACCAAACATACATGATATGATGCAACTAAACAAATAATTACTTCAAAATCACTTTCTCTAGACTTGCGGTTGCAAGTGAAATAGAGTGGGCCAAATGAATGCATATATTCGTGGTGACAGCATGATGAAATAAATTAAACTGTGGGAGGAGCTTGCATACCACCTAGGATGACGAAACTAACAGACATAGTTACGCGTGATTACTATGTGAAATGTTAATTGATACGACTACATTATATATATATGTATATATATATCTTAATATATATAAATTACGTGTCACGTTGTCTGTCCGCGATGGGCTCCTAAACTACTTAACCGATTATAACTAAATTTGCACACGCATGTGCAGTTTGATCCAACTTAAAAGATTGGATAGCTTACATCACAATTGGACCAGATAAATACAGCAAATACAAGATTATACAACTTACAATAAGAACCATCTAGAGTAAACCTGCATGTTTGAGAAGAAATTCAACGACGTATGTATAGTCGTGCTTGAGTAACGACGATGGACTCGCCATCTATCGCGTTGGCACCTAAAATATATCTCTGGCGGAAAGTACGTGCGTGGATACTACCTATACACCTCTGCCTACCCCTTCTGGGACCCTTGTGGGAAGGCGCGACTTGTATAGACTTGAGATTTTCTAATTTTGCAAGAACAAATATACTAAGATTGATGATAAGACAGACACATGAACTTTCGGCAGAGGCAAGCAAGGATTTGCCGCAGGATTTTGTCATAACCTCTGTGGTTTACCCGCGGCCTGAGTCGCCGTCACAAAGCCTCTCTTGTCAAAAGCTCGTGGTATCCTACCATCTTTTTGATAAGTCATTACGTCTAACTGAGTACTTGCACTTCGAATCCGGATCTGATGACACATGTTTCACTTGAAATAATTTTGCCCAAATCACGCACGTGCTAACATATTATCTAAGGCTTAGAGATAACTTACTATTCGCTGAAATACCAATTCTGTTACTCTTTTACTCCATCCACATTCATCAGTCTCTCACATGAAGCAAATACATGTTTTAGATTAGCTTCAGTATTTTGAACTAGCACTGCCCAGTGGTTAAATTCTTGTTAAATTCGATTGTACTTTACTTGCGGTAAAGCCGTGATGACCGATAAATTCGAGCAGTTGCCTGCAACACAAAGACTCCAAGTTCGAATCCCGACTGAAGCATTGTGTTTTTATGAACTAAATACAGTGATTAGTCACACCACATACTTTACAGTGAAGGATAACGTCGAATGGAAACCTGCATACGTTTGAGATGAAATTCAAAGGTGAAAGTCGTGCTAGAATAACGGCGATGGACTGCCATCTGTCACGTTGGCACCTAAAATATATCTCTGGTGGAAAGTGGGTGTGTGGGTACTACCTATACACCTCTGCCTACCCCTTCGGGGACCCTTGTGGGAAATCTTGGGGATATGTGTTCTTACGTAATTACGTAGCACTGTGATTATAGCACATAGTCTCAATTCGCAGGATATCTAATGCAAAAGAGCTAACAAACCATGAAGACCAGGGCTGAAGCCTTTGAAACTGGTAAAAAGTGAATAAATATATACAATATAATGAAACCCATATTTCTTTTCCAATTGGTTTAATTTTAATTCTTTTCATCCTACTATTATTTATGGTCTACTGCCTCCTTCTCTCTCTCTTGTCGTTCCCTCATGACTGAGGATCGTGGTCATCAAGAAGTGGTCCACACTTGGAGTGAATTATTTGCTTCCATCGGCTTCTGTTCATCGCGGCCCTGACGACGTAGCTAAACCTCGGGGACCCGGAGTCTTTTATTTGATCGGTCCATCTGGTAGGAGATCGGCCTCGGGCTCGCTTGCCATTTGTGTTCCTAACCATGATCAATTTCTCCAGGCTCTCATTACCCCTTCGCATTATGTGAACTAAATCAGTTAAAGTCACACATAAGTATGTACACCAGTAATTTGTCCAGTCGCAACGTTATCTTATCAGTCCATCGACACGTACCTTGAGATCAAAATGTCAATACGATCACGTAGAGCTTAGGCCCACGTGCTGAGGCACACGACAGACAACAGGTCCTAACTGGTTCGTGCCAAGTATGGTGTAATCTGGCCACTGCGGCACTCATGCCGTGTGCGAATTCGGGGAAGTCAATTGATTTCGGCATTTAATTGTTCGTTCGTTTTCCCCGTGTGGATTGTAACCTTCTAATTAGTCGGTTGAAACACCCGTTATTAATGCTAAAGTATAAGAAAAATATGCAAGGGAAATTGATGAAATTTGGTACAGAGAACATATACGATATATGGTTTATTCCCGAAAACTAGTAATTAACTAAAATTTTACAAGGGTATAACCACGGGGTGGAGTTATTAAAGTAATACTTGAGGTAAGGCATAAATACCTACCTCTGCCCAGACACATCTCTTTGTAAGAAGTGTTTTACAATGAGGTTGAATCTAGTGTTTAGGACAAATGTCCTATATTTTAGGTTCTACGCTTAATGTATGTGATCTTTCTAATTTTAAAATAATTTGGTTATATTCTTACGTGTTAACTGCTTGTTTAGCTATTATTTTAATTATCATGCATATAATATGTATGCCTCATATCCAATAATAATATATCCTCACGCCTTCCCACAAGGGTCCCCAAAGGGGTTGGCAGAGGTGTATAAGTAGTACCCACACACCCCCTTCCGCCAGAGATATATTATGAATCTATGTTTATATATTTCATCTACTTATCGTTTTTCAAAAGAAATAAATGTGTTTGCTATATAATTTAACTCTGAGGCCGTATAAAGGTTGATTTACAAAGAATTACTATTGCATGTAGGGCTTTACAAATGTCTAGGAAGCAATTGAACTTGAACTTTGGTTTATGCATTTCTTGGTATGATTATATTAGGAAATATCACACCTACACGGCCTTTATGAAGTTCCCAGTAATCGAGGCTCCGATCGAGGGTATACTTGTGAGATCTGAGAAATGGAATTTAACCGGTATGGAATTTAACACTGTATTATTCAAGAAAAGTACCCTTAAAGATGTAATAATAATATTTTTTAATAATAAATAATATGAGATTACTACAGGGGTAATGTAGACATGTAATACAGGGTTAGGCAAAAAATATAAAGCGCTAGTTTTCTCTAGACTTACATACTTCTTTCGCTTCAACCACATTAATCGGACTCTTCAAACATGCTTGCCGGTTTCGAGTAGGTACTCTTGATGTTTCCATTTTATTATATTATATATTTATACCCCGTTAGGGACTTGGCGTGATGATATGTATGTATATACATACATATCATCACGCCAAGTCCACGCCTCACGCCAAGGGTAGGCAGAGAGTATAGAGCGCCAGTTCTCTCTAGACTTACATACCTCTTTCGCTTCGTCCACATTCATCAGTCTCTTCATACATGCTCGTCGGTTTCGAGTACTCTTAACGTTCCCGTCCTTCAGAGTCCGATCTATTTGATCCAGGTAGTTGGAACGTGGCCTTCCTCTGCCTCTTCTTGCACACACTTTTGCTTTGTATATCTGTTTCGTCAATCTTTCTTCACTCATCCTTTCTATGTGTCCAAACCAACGTAACATGCCTTTCTATATATTTATGTATATATTTATATAACATTTTTTATTTATAGATAGGTAGGTATATTCTGAGCACTGATATGGTGACCGTCAAAATAATTAACTTTGAAATGAAAGAAACGGTTAGAAAAGAATAACGAAAACACTACAATAATAATATTTTTGTACTATTTATTTTTCTAAACTTAAGTACAGTGATAACCCACACCTCGAGCTTTACGGCGAAGGAAATCATCGAGAGGAAACCTGAATACGTTTGAGAAGAAATTCGAAGGTCGTGCTTGAGTATTGGCGATGGACTGGAAGGACTATCTGCCACGTTGCCACCTAAATAAATCTATGGCAGAAAGTGGGTGTGTGGGTACTTATATACCTGCCTGTCTATATTTTTCATCCCGCTTAACTGTCAGGTATACGTTTTCCTTTTGAGATATGCATAGAAAAGTACTACTTAATCTAAAACTATAATAAAATCTATTCTAATTGAGACAATTCAATCTAGTTCTAATATTCTATGGATGGACATCATTTGCACATAAAAGAACGAATGAAGAAGAGCCAAAATAGATCAGATACAGCCGGCCAATGATACAGAATTGAAACGAAATCTCAGATACTAGGCAAGCATATGTCGCCACTGTATGAGAGTGACACCACAGCCGCCAATGCCGTGAGTCATATTTAAATATGAATAAAAATATCATCGCGTTCCATCAACAGTGTCATCGCCAAAGGTCAGTTACATGAATACTAAAAAAACCCCACGTTGCTGATAGCGAGGAGTTCTCCATAGCAACTGTTCATTATCAAATTTTCGTCGATATCTTAGTTACATAAATTAAAATAGACATTATCTGTCTCGGCAAGGTCAATGTTCTGTGTCGATGAATTGATTTGATAAGTCAACTTGGTGTCTCGCGTAAGCTATGTTTCCTTGGTACCTCCTCTTATGTTCGAGACACAAATGTCTACCGTATTTCTCTCTCTGGGTGTTAACGTGATAGATGGCGAGCCCGTCGCAGGTTCTTTACGTGTGGAATTTCTTCTTAAACGTATGCAATTTTCCAGTCGATGGTATCCTTCGCCGTAAAGCTCGAGGTTGTGGTTGCGACATCACTGTTCATAGGTTCAGAGAGGAATTGTGGGGCTGGAACTTCTAAATTACATATACAGCAAGCGATATCATCAACCAATTGGTAACGATGGCACTTAGTATTTACGTAAAGAGAAGATACTGGTAGTCACTTAAGATACTGACGAGGTGTATTCTTCCCCACCTTATGTGAAAGGTCACATAATATAATTGTGCATATATGGCGCTCTATACTCTCTGCCTACCCCGTTAGGGACTTGGCGTGATGATATGTATGTATGTATGTATGGTGTAATAAATATATTACCAATACCAACACTACACAAAACCGACCAATGTTCCGTCCTCGCCGGCGAGGCTCGACGCGAATAAGCCGTAATGTTCCCCCCCGACCCCCGCCGCAAACGCCGGTCCGCGCCGAGCCAGACGCGCCAATCCCGCCCCCAAATAATATTTAAATAAAATTACCAGTCCAGCCCAGCTCCCTTGCTCGCGATCCAGCAACGTCCTAAGCCGAGGTTCGTACCCCACAGGGGGTACCCTTAGCTGTGTTGCTTAGAAATAAAGTGCCTGGCTGGAGGCCTAGGTCTCGCCATTGACCGGTTAAGTAGCAAAAGTTCCCGGAACTCACGCTACGAGAGAATACAAAAAAAAATATATATATTTTTATGCACTTATATTCGCTATAATTTTATGCAAAATTATCATTTGTTCATTGTAGTGCATTAGAAAGGATTTTTAATAAGAGACATAAAATAAATGAGGTCTATACGGTCTACATCTTTTTGGTTATATAGCCTTTACTCTGTGAGGAGCTCTACCTGATAATATTATAAAAATTAATATGACCAAATCACTTTACTGACATATACCAATCATTACATCAAATAATTTTTTTTTTAATTGATTAGTCACACCACGAACTTTACGGTGAAGGAAAACATCGCGAGGACCTGCATACATCTGAGAAGAAATTCAAAAGGCGTATGTATAGTCGTGCTGGAGTAACGGCGATGGACTCGCCATCTGTCACGTTGGCACCTAATATACCTCTGGCGGAAGGTGTGTGTGTGGGTATTACCTATACACCTCTGCCTACCCCTTCGGGGACCCTTGTGGGAAGGCGTGAGGATATATTATTATTATTATATCAAATAAAATGGGATGACGATCAATAATTTACAATTTAAAAGTCCAACCCTCGCAAGGCACTTCGGCGTGTCTCACCAGCCTTCCCTAGTACATGTCGGACGGCACCCTGTAAGTACATAAGTTACAAATGGGTGCGTAAATGCATATTAGACTGGTATCATATATTCCGTTCATAAAATTTCTCATGTACTTATGTGCTATTCATAAGGTGCTAGGGAATTTCCCGGTGAGATAGCTCTGACTTTGTAAGGCAATGTGTTAAGGCATCCTCGTCGTAGCCTCTGTAAGTAAGTAAGTAAGTAAGTAAGTAAGTAAGTAAGTAAGTAAGTTCTTTATTGTAATAACTGTGTACATTGTGGTTGTTAGGAAGTAGGTACTAAGACACAACAGTTAGTCCAGTCTGGACGTACAATATTTCATAAAACAATTATACAATTCTTATTATAAATTAAATATAATTGTCATTATTTATTGTGTATAATTCTAATTAATATTTTTATAAATTATGAATGTTATGATATTATATGCATAATTCTAAATAATTATGGATTAATAAGTAATATTTTACAATCATTTCACAAATTAGATCGTGTCATTTAGATATTCTGATAAATCATAGTAACATTTGCCTATAAGTATTGACTTTAGTTTTTTTCGGAACATATTATATGTACCTGGATCAAATAGATCGGACTCTGAAGGACGGGAACGTTAAGAGTACTCGAAACCGACGAGCATGTATGAAGAGACTGATGAATGTGGACGAAGCGAAAGAGGTATGTAAGTCTAGAGAGAACTGGCGCTCTATACTCTCTGCCTACCCCGTTCGGGACTTGGCGTGATGATATGTATGTATGTATTATATGTAAGGGTCTTAATACCCGTAGGTCTGTCCGAGTATGGTGGGGTCTATCCTGCATCCTCGCCAGTGATGTTAGCATATGCACTACGAGATAGTTGTACCGCCTCGTTTTCTTCTATAGACTTAATTTTCGAACGATAATAAATACAAACAGACATCTTTGCTAACATAACCGGGTGGTTATGTTACTTTCCATACTATACTACTTACTATAGCGGGATCATCGCCGTTACACAATCACGACTCATACGTTTTTGAATTTCTTCTCTAGCATGTGCAGGTTTCCTCTAGATGTGGTATAAAAAAACAAGATGTTTTCCTTCACCGTAAACCTCGTAGTGAGATTAATAATTGCACTTAAGTTCAGAAAAACTCATTGGTACAGTTGGGTTTCGAGTTTGTAATCTACCTGATGCAGGCGGCCACGGCTCTCTAGACCTCTATCTTTAAAGCCTGTAATCATTCCGAAGCTAGCAAACATCTGCAATAACTCATAATGGCGATCTCTTATCACAAAACAAATTGCACCACACGTTAAAGTTCGTCACAATAAATTAACTCCATTATCAAATGTATTACGCCACTGGCAGGTAATTTGGATTCTTAGAAGTGCTATCATATCTTGGGTTGGCCAGATTGTTGTGTACTGTGGATAATGTACCAATAACGTGATTAATCACTGACTACCGAGTAGGTAGCCCTTACTACTCTTTAGATACTGAGCTGCTGGAAATAAAGGCTCGAGAAAGTATTTTTGATTTCAGGCTCATGGCTTATGCTTGTCATTATTATAAATTAGCGTTAGTTTTTGGCCGGCTGAACAGGATTGGATGTAATTTGGCACTGGGATAGATTATAAGCTGGGAGATAAGCTGGATTATCACATAAAGGATATAATATATGAGGGCTCAGCTTCCGCAAGAACCTTTGCGTTACGATTTTACGTTATACGTTTTTTATAAATTAAACTTAACTAAAACTTTACGAGCCGCGGTGGCCGAGTGGTTCGAGTAGCCTCCTGCAACACAAAGACACAAGTTCGAATCCTGACTGTTCCAATCTTAAGTAGCTACAGTGATAGGCACACCACGCTTTACGGTGAAGGAAAATATCGAGAGGAAACCTGCATACGTTTTAGGTGTGATTTAAAGACGTCTTTAAAATCGTGCTTGAGAACTTGCTAACCGTTACATTGGCCGGCGCAAGGAGACTATTACACGTCTGCCTACTCTACTTCGTAGCCTTTATATTGAAGAGACGTTGGCACAATAGGCTATGCGGGCAGATGATTTCAGACATGTTATAGCACCGTCATGACATGAAATACGCTGTAAGTGACGTAACGGCCTCGTGTGAGCGTGTGGGCTAGTGTAAATCCTCTCACATGACTGAGGCGGTATGAACCGTGACTAATGAACCATAACTGTCAAAATACTGCTGTTACACACAGGCGCACTCCTGTACATATTTGCTTTATTACTTATACAAGCCGTGGTGGCCGAGTGGTTGAGTAGTTGTGTGCATCACAAAGATTACAAGTTGAAATCCTGGTTGAACCGATGAGTTTGTCTGAACTTAAATACAGTGATTAGTAACACCACGAGCTTGACGGTGAATGAAAACATCGAGAGGAAACCTGCATACGTCTGAGAAGCAATTCAAAGGCGTATGTATAGTCGTGCTTGGACTTACCATCTGACACTTTGGCACCTAAAATATATCTCTGGCGGAAAGTGGGTGTGTGGGTATTACCTATACACCTCTGCCTACACCCTTATGGGAAGGCCTGAGGAAACATATATTTTTTTATTGAATTAAACATATCCAATGTATTAACCCAGCTCATAATCTATCTCTGTGCCAAATTTTATCCAATTCCGTTCAGCAGCCTTTGCTTGAAAGAGTAGCAAAAATCCCATACATTTTCGCATTCACAATATAATACTTTCGCCCTTCGGTTTTACCTGCGTAATATTTGATTTTCTCTATCTGGTAAAATTTTTTCCTGTGTAATCCAGCTAATAAATCTCTGTGTAAAATTTCAGTTACATTCAGCCGTTCTGATACTCACACACTAAAGTTAGTAGGGTTCATATTTGTACATCATACTGAAATGGATAGATATGTGGGAAGCGAGGGAGGGGCACACCGAGAATAGGTTACAAACCAAGGGAAAAATAAAATAGCCGGTGGAAGCCTGACATTAATTTAAAACAAGAGTGGCAAACAAGCATAACAGCAATATTTCCATCGGATGGGCTACCCGATGGAAAACGGTTACCGCAGCCTATTCACGCTTACAATACCGAAGTATCACTTGCGCGTTGCCTCTCTGTGTTCGGAGAGTTATAGTTATAGTTGGTAGCATAATGGGACTAATCCCTCTGCTGCCAACACAATATAACAATCGTCCCCCCACCCAAAGGACCACATTACTAGAAACCTAATTCACCGCGTTGAAACACAACAAAAAAAAAAGAGATATTTGGCTACGGACTTCTATAAGATGGAGGTCCTGCCCCAGTCGGGCAGCTCCAAATTTCAACGGGAAACCCGTTAAGGCCCTACCTATGTTTTAAAGCTGTTTTTTTTTATTTGCGTTCAGCGATACGTCGCAACACGGTGAACAAAGTTTGCATACTATGACAGATTCGCGTTCTGATGTCATGAAAACCTGAAGAGATACCATTAAAAACACCTGTCACTTCTTATATAAAATACATTCCTTATGATTTCATTTTTAATGACATTTGACGACCGTCAGGTCTAGTGGTTAGAGCTCCTGACTGCGAAACTTGAGGTCGCGGGTTCGAATCCCGCTGAGGGCAGATATTTATGTGATGAACACGAATATTTGTACCTTAGTCTTGGATGTCTTATGTATTTATGTATATATCTATCTATATAAGTTAATATATCGTTGTCTAGTTACCATAACACAAGCTTTGCTTAATTTGGGACTATAATCAATTTGTGTGGAATTGTCCCAAGGTATTTATTTATTTATTTATTTATATCACATTATCTTATAAAAGGACACCATATGTACCTATAGTTACAGTGTTCGATGAAGTCCTATATCCCAACTGAAATCAATGCATGATCTCATGTATCGAAGCGAAACCTACCAATCGCTGCGTCAATAAATCATAATCTCCCAATCATTTGATATATCATCAGATCAGCTAGCTTGTGGCACCAATCGTATCTGATTGTACGACAAAAACAACAAAAGATTAATCGTTCATCCTGAGGCATTTGTGGTGCGTCATCAAATAACGTAATCCACCAAAGGATCAAATGACAGATCAATGGAATTTGGGGGACGGAACTATCAATAGTGCCAATACCTCCTGTCCACTGAACTTATCGTCCCTTATACCGGACCGGCACTTCCGTTCGCTTAGACCGACAGCGCGCGAGCGATACCCTAGGTGTAGCAAGCGTCTAAAGGCGGCAGTAACCGCTTACCATTAGGCGGGCACACATGGCTGTTACAATTTTTTGGAGTGTATAAAGATTGAGAATTGGTCGCCTATTTTATGATTAAAGACAGCAGCGCTTTTGAACAATTATAAAGGCAGAGGAACACCACGTTCCAACTACCTGGATCAAATCGATCGGACGCTCAAGGACGGAAACGTCAAGAGTACTCGAAACCGACGAGCATGTATGAAGAGATTGATGAATGTGGACGAAGCGAAAGAGGTATATAAGTCTAGAGAGAACTGGCGCTCTATACTCTCTGCCTACCCCGTTAGGGACTCGGCTTGATGATATGTATGATGTATAAATGCAATGCAGGTCCTTGTGAGCTCTCTACCCCTTTATCCAGCAGAGGACTTAAACCATTTTCTATTATTCATATTACTTTCTTCAGCTAATGTCGAGCATGTTGTCCTTAGCATTTAGTCCTTTATTCCAGACTCACAAACCTCTTGTACTTCATTCGCCAATTCAAATCTTAAATATAGTTTACTTATATATTTGGTTAGGGATACAGGTTGCCTCAGACACGGGTCAGTTTCTCATATGTGGTAGGGAACTAAATGAAAATTGAGCTCCACAAAAAAATCTGCTGTAACGACTTAATTATGTAGAATCTAGATACGTTTTGAGAGTTCTCCCTTTAATAATGCTTTCTTTTTGTTTTTTTTGGAGCTGTCTGGTTTGTTGCGTCGTCATCAAACTTCACTTCTTTCTTCACTTTAGGTGTAACTTGCTAGCTCGAAGACAAATGACCTGAGACACCTTCTATTTACCGAAGGGTGATAACTGAGTCTTCCTTGGTTCAGTGCTCTATGGTTTGAATGATGACCTATACAAATCGTTAAAGAAATGTATATGAAAATTACTAAGAGAGTTAGGTTAGGCACCCTAGGGGAAGGCGTGCAGATTAAAATACATACGGTATACATTCTAATATATAGATTTAAATATCCGTATGATTAAAGCTCTCTGTACATCAATACTTATTATAAGATAATTGAAGTACTTGATGTAATTAAAAACCAATCAACCTCGAGTGAGATCTGCACGGGAAGGCCCATCGATGACTTCACTCCGATTCTTCGGCGAGATAACACAATTCGGCTCATTTCACGCTCCGTTTGACCAGAGGTCCGTCTGTGCATCCGTCTCGCCATGCCGGCAACATATTATGAAAGGTTCAATTCTCTACAGATTACTCATCTAGTTAGGCTCACTTTCGGGTGGCAACGACAAACCCAGTTAGTATTTCGCTGTAGGTAAAGTGTGACTGGAGAGGCATGTACATGGTTATTTTGTTTAATATTTTTCAGTGCTTTTCATTCACTCATTTCAAGAGAAGTAGGGCATAACGGGTGAAGAAACCTACATTATATGCTCAAGAAGCACTTCCAAGACGTATGTAAATTTGTCTGTCTGTCTGTTACGTTGGCACCTTAAATATACTTCGGAAATTGGGTGTATGGATACTGCCCACATAGCTACTAATTGGGTGTATGGATACTGCCCACATAGCTACTAATTTCTACAAATAATACTCACGGAAGATCTCTAGTTATCTTATCTAGAATAGTTTGACGTACAGCGACATCTTGTGACATAAACTGATATGTAATATGGTGCATGACGCTTACAACAATACGATAATTATACAAAATGGTATCATAACATCAAACACACACAGGCATATGAGATTCCCCGTTCTAAATATTTCAAAAGTAAAAATAACACACTAGCATTGCACTTCCGCATTATTTTAAACCTGATAGTACGAAGCCATCTGAATCTCTGGCATGTATGTATGGAATTCCGTCATAAATGAGAACATAGGAGGAATGTTAACGGTTCCCTGAAATATTTAACAGCTGTTTACCCACAATATGTACAGCTAATGCCCATGACTCACTCTCTCCGCACATCATAAACACCAGTTTGATCGACCTCCCAAATTAACCATCAACATACAGAAATACGCATCAACCAACAATGCATGTTAAAAATAAATGGTTCTCGACGAAAGTAGACCAATGAGTAATTTTGCAGATGTACGATGGTTTATTAAATCTCATAAAAGTTAAACTTCACAGCGTGGAATTTTATAAATAACATGCGATTTACGAGCTTAGCTTTTGGGGCGGTGGCGCCTTCTATGGGCTTACAAGCACGTGGCGGGCGCATGAGCGAGCTTTATTCCTAGGAATGTCGTAAATGTGTACATATCCGGATGCTTGATACCACGTGGAAGACTGCTCAAGGCGTCATAACTTTCGGTAATACGTATGTATTTTGTAAGTTTGTTCTGCTCAAATTAAAATTGTCTTAGCTTCTTCGATAAATAATGTTTTATCACTAATCACACGACGTTTGAATGCATTCGGGAGCTGTACGGGAAGCTCGATAAGGAAGGAATCGAAAGGAAGATGGTCGAATAGCTATTTTTAATAATATTTTTTAGAAGATATATGTATGTTATCGGAATAGTTCCCAGTCAACTACAAGCTCTGTGAGATCTCTTTCTGGGGATGAGTGTTCGCGCAGGAACACAACACAAAAAAATATGTTATTTGGCTACGGTCGGAGGCTCTGCCTTAGTCGGGCGGTTCCAAATTCGAAAGGGAAACCCGATATGCCCTACCTCTTTTAAAAAAAGAGGTTTTATTGAAGAAAAGAAATCTGCCAATTAAATCTTATAAAACCTCGGGGCCCGTCTAGTCTTATTTAAGCTATTTTATCTATTAAAAAAAATTTTTGTATAACCTACCTATACCGAACATAGAATGCAATTTATTTATGTAAAATAAATTAGTACTAACTTGCCAAGTTTGCCGCCAAAACTAATGAAATATTAAGAGGATTCACCATTCGGCAGCACGTGGGCTATGCCTCCCTATGAATACCCTTATCAGACGTATTCAGTAAGTAGGCTACGACGCTTATAGAGAAGTGGTTACCATATTAGGGCAGTACCCTAATAGGTATGGTAAACGCACAAAAATGTTTGTTACCTACATCACATTACAATTTTTTATTTATTTTCGGCTTTTCTTTACTATAATATGAAACCTGCCCGTTGAATCACTCTTTATATTGCTGAAAACTGCAATAAAATCCGTTGAATGGCTTAAAAGATCTAAACGAACAGACAACAGAAGCGATTTTATTATAAAGCACTATGAAAAGATATAGAGTTGATTGCGATGATTCGAGAACTTTTCCTCACTGTATTCTGTATAATGTCGGTTACCTATTAGACGGGAACTTATATCTTATCAGTTTGAAAGATAACGATAATTCCGTATAAGGAAAGGCGCTCGAGGTGTTGTATCCGGCCTCGCACGGAGGGCGGGGCTGTGACGCGGCGCGCGCGCACGTCTACGTCACTCGCTGTGACGTATGACGTCGCTTATGACAGAACGAAAGATTGTAATGGGCTAAAAGACTAAGTAAAATATTATGTTTTTTATGGTTCCCAGGATTTTATAACCGAATTCTAACTGAGCGTAACGAATCTATTAAAGTAATCTATTAAAAAACTAATCAGTTTTTGTTAACAGATTAACAAAAACTTATTCGCTACTAATTTTATAGAGGAAAATATTTCTATTGTTGTATGTGTGTATGTTTGTAATGAATAAACTCAAAAACTCCTGTGCTGATTAAGAAAATTCTTACTCCGTTGGAAAGCTACATTCATCTTGAGTGACATAGGTTATATTTACTGCTAGAAAAAAATATGAAATTATACGAGGGAGAAACCGCGTCTCACAGCTACTCATTAAATAATTTGTTGGGTTTCAACCATAGCAACTAAAGAATGTTTTATTTTTTATATTAAGGTTGATTCTTTGCAACGGCAATCATAAGATTAATACAAAATCATGTTTAATCATGCTCTTATGCATATATGTTATGCTGAAGACAGGGTGCTATGGCGCTCATTATGGCGTTATTACGTACGAATACGAACAAAACCCTCCAGTTTCACTAATGAAGATTAACACTTATGTAGGTATGTAGTGCATACTCATTGCTTAATTATATCGACTACTTACATTATACTCAGTTATCTGTGCTGCCATCTATGGAAACTTTATAGTTAATCAAATAGCACACGCGCGGCTGAAAGTTGCGTTGAAGTTACATTGCATATTTTTTTTTTACATGGTACAGATAATTATATTGTGTTAAATGTAGAAGTTTAAAGTCGAAATTCAAATACCATAGTATAGTTCTGCTTGAGTAAAGTGATGGACTCGCCATCCATCACTTTGGCACATAAAATATGTCTCCGAGAAATGTTAACTACCTCACTATGCCAGTCCAATTTCCCTGTTCCAATCGAGTGAAACACTCAGTTTTAAGCAAAAGACCTCAGCATTATTGACTTTTATCTTCAGACTGAATTTTGCATTATTTCAAGTGGATTATCCACTTGAAATACAACAGGTATGTATTTGATTCAAAATTAGGCATATAAGACCATGCACGCTCCATGTGATCACAGATCGGAGTGAACGGAAGCAATTACCGTCTAACTGTAGGCACTTTGGAAAACCCCTACGCCAGTCATGATTCAGATAACATCTTCCAAACAGCCTTGGGATTCTAACACTCTTGTGTGATTTAAATTGATCTATTGTCTCTCAAATACCGCTGTAACTTTTATATGTAAGTGCCTAATTAATCTTATAAAAGCGACCAAACTACTATTAGAAAATTAAAGTCATTATATATTGTTTTTGTTACTTCCCACACATACTACTGCTAATAATAATAATAAGAAACATTAATATAAAACGATGAATTAGCACCTTATAATTTCTGATAGACATGCTCTATAACATAAAATCATTGCTGTAAAGAATTAATCAGGATATTAAAAAATTGACAGGTAGATGACAATGCTAATTATAGTTGCTTGACATTTGTCTATCGGTGCAAGTTATGATAATAATGTCCTGTGGTACGAATTAGAGGTCTGCAAATTTTAAGTGTTGATTAAAACTGAACTGATTTTTATTACGTTATTTCATATGTAGTCAAAACCTGGTTTGTAGGTGCATCAAACAGTCCAATGGCAAACTATTATTTCCTGAATAATGTGTCTTAGAATTCGAATCCATCTGGTCCCTGGTCTCAACATTAATTGGTTACTCATGGATCAAAGTTCCTAGAATTCACTGGCGATATTAAGTCTGAAATATTTAAAATTTAATAAAAAAAAATCACGTTCGTAGATATTCATAGCTGATTTCACCTCTTGTTCAGTTAATCATCTTTATTGAAATGGCACAATACATTAACAGTTGAGAATGGATAGAATCTATTTAGCGTCTAGAAACTTCACTTTAAAGATTTAACTGAAGTCCTGGTCTGGTCATTATGCTTTTTTGGAAATTCTAAACAATGTTAAAAATAAAGATACAGAGAGTCTTATTAAAACCATTAGTTACCAACGGCATACATCCCTTTGAGAACTTGCTAAGAATTGAAATAGGTGAAATATTTTCGAAATGAATATGCATAACGAGATAACCCAAAACTTTTTATCATTTTGTTACTATCGAATATTACATTTCCTTAGTGCAATAACATTAATGGATAAACATAAATAAATAATTAAATTAGTACAGATTTTATCAGCCGCCCTTTGATCACAACTTTATCAATTAGATTAAAATCTAAAACATATTTAATCCGAGTTCTTTTGAGCAATTTTTTTACTGGCAATGAAATTTGAGTGCTTGCTTACACGTCAAATAGTCTGGTAGGATTTACGATAAAATGATCATTATTTATTGTATGAATTGAGTAATTTGCGCGTTTAGAAGTGTAAATAGTGCAAAAAAAAATACGTTTGGATGTGCAATAGTGCTACATAATCATTCCTTAAACTTATAAACTAAATGTATTAGAGCAGCATAAGCTTATCACAAAATGGGTAAGTAATTTTTAATTTGTCGTAAAAAGTGTTTTATTGATTGAAATCTTGTGATATTAGCGATTCAATGTTGATATGTTGCAGGTGGTTTATTTAGTTACTTCAGAGGATTACTGGGGGCGCGGGAAATGAGGATTTTAATCCTCGGCTTAGACGGCGCCGGGAAGACAACTATTCTCTACAAATTACAAGTGGGAGAAGTAGTCACTACGATACCAACGATCGGTTTCAACGTAGAACAAGTCACGTATAAAAACCTTAAGTTCCAAGTGTGGGACCTCGGAGGACAGACTAGTATAAGGTACATATGTAATGTTGTGTAGGTTAACTTCCTATTAGCTTTGATCATTGTTAGTGCTGTCAGGTAGAGAACTTGTGATTGGCAACAATAGAACTCATTATATTGACTCTTATTTGTAGTCTATTGCTAGTAGCTATAAACTTTAACTATACATAGTATAGTTTTAGTAATATATTTTTGCCAGAGATAGAAACTATAATTTCTATCAAGAACATGACTTCCAGCAGGGTATGCTTAGCTCAATAAAAAATATTCTTGTCAGTTTCCAAGTACTTTTGACATATAAAAAACATTTATAGATATAGCATCATATCAAGTCCCTTGTCGGGTAGGCAGAGTCAAGTGCCAGTTCTCTAGACTAACAGATCTCTAGCTTCATACACATTTTGATTCTTGTCTTTTATGTTTTATTAGGTATATTATTGATAGCACAGTATCAGAACACAATCTAGTATTAAGATGTTCATCTTTTACAGAATTAAATAATATGAACTCTATTTGAATTCCAGGCCGTATTGGCGATGCTACTATGGAAACACAGATGCAATTATATATGTGGTTGACTCAGCCGACAGGGATCGAATAGGAATATCCAAGGATGAACTGGTACACATGCTAAGGGTGAGTACAATTTTATACCCGTCTACTTAATGAGATATTGAAATATTGGAAAGTAGCGGCAAACTGGTTTGAGGAGTTACCTGCATCATACAGTTAGCCTATTCCTTCCTTGTGGGAAAGAACCAAAGATAAATAAAATATAAGAAGTACTCTATCTGGCATGTTATTATATTTCTGATCAAGAGATGACTATGCCTAAGACTCGATCAGATTTGAATCTTTTTGACAATATGTAAGATGCTATGTAATGGTGTGACTGATAGTGTCTGCATGTTCCTGCATATCTCAGTGACATGTATTACAAACTTAGGCATTTGATAAAAACAAAGGAATTAATTACCTAATAAATCACATAGTATGGAATGTGATTGCTTATTACTGATGGTATTAAAGCTCCAAAGATGATATAAAACTCTAGTTGTTGCAACACCTGGCTGTAAATCCGAAGGTTTCAGTTTCAAAGTTTCAGTTTGTGCCTTATTCCAATTATATTGACTTTGGTACCTTTATGGAATGGTGGTATCAATGTAGTATTAGATTTTTTTTATGGAATGAAACATATTCTATAGGCTAATCCAGATAATCTATCACAGTGATGACAAATTTCATTTAATTCCATTCTGTAGATTTTGTGTGAAAGAGGGACAAAGATTCTCACGAACTTATGCATTTCTAACATTAGTAGAATGTAGAGAAAGAGGTCTGTAAAAGTCTAGAGAAAACTAGCTCTTCTCTGCC
>JACCPG010001284.1:0-33759 GCA_016069955.1 Drepana arcuata
TATTTCTTCTGAGCGTGTCACTGAACTCCTCCTACGCGGCTAGACCGATTTTAATGAAATTTTCTATGCTTTTAGGTGGATTCGAGAGTGGCTTAAATTTACAATTGGACCCGATAGGTGGCGCTGCGATCGTGTTTCAGAAGCTTCATTATTTCACCCAAGCAAAGATGGGCGGGACAACTAGTATATGTATGTATCTCTTTAACATTACTTCCCACAGTGCAATAACTCACGTATGCAGGCATCAGTTCTATCCGGGGTTGGTTCGATAAGGCAACGAGGCGCGCGTCCGGAGTGAGAGGTTTCCTTCCGGTACTATCTACTATCATTGACCACTTCACTGCTTCTCACTTCCCATATGTACTAAAGTTTATACATAATGAGTTGTCACCGCGATATATAAAATACAAAGATAAGCTGAATTAATAGTATTGCTTACTCTGAACTACATATACACCTCTGCTTACCCCTTCGGGGACCCTTGTGGGATGGCGTGGGGATATATACATATATATATTACTCTGGACGTGATGGTATTTTTATAGGCTGAATCTGTAGAAAGGATACCCTCAGAGTTATAAACGGCCATGATAGGGAGCGGTGACCGTTCACTCTCAACTGAATCGCGTGCTTGTTAAATACCTTCTTACTAATATGGTTTGTAAAGATGTTTGTTTTTCTCTCACGCAAAAACAACTGAATTGAAATTGATGAAATTTGGCACTGAGATAGATAATTAACTGGATTGACACATATATTATATTACCAGCTGTATGTACCCTGCCACGCTTCGCTGTGGATGTGTGACTGATGCAAAAAATAGATAATAATAAAGGCCTTCTTAATCATACAATCTAATTAATATATTTCAGAGAATATCAGCCCTTATTTTAAGCCCGCAGTATCCAGTACCAGTGGATCGTCATGTGTGCGATGCTTTTACTTTATAAAGTGTAATATTGATATTGCACCTCTTTATTACTTAGTTTCAGTAGGAATGTTTCAGCGTTAAGGGTTTGATCGCACCCCTGGCAGCAATAGTGTTCTCACCTTACTGAGCAGAATAGGGGCCACTCAACCGCTGAGTTTCATAGGGCTGGCACGGGTTTAGATCTCAATTTCATTAAAAAGAATAATGTTAAGTTTAGTTATGTATATATATTTACAAGGATCCTCGAAGGGGTAGGCAGAAGTGTTTAGGTAGTGCCCACACACCCACTTTCCGCCAGATATATTTTAGGCAGATGGCGAGTCCATCGCCGTTACTCAAGCACAACTTTACATACGCCTTTGAATTGCTTCTCAGACGTACGCAGGTTTCAATTTCTCGATGTTATCCTTCACTGTAAAGCTCGTGGCGTGACTAGGCACTGTACTCATTGGTACAGTCGAGATTCGAACTTGCAATCTTTGTGTTACGGTAAACTGCTCAAACCACTCGTATTTCATATTAATCCAGGTAATAAAATCTCGGTACCAAATTTCAAATTGAATTCCTTTCAAAGTTCTGTCATGATTGAGAAATAAACATCCATAGATCCTCACAAACATTGTCTATACTAATATTGTAAAGAGGGAAGATTTGTATGTAAGTATGTTTGTAAGGAATTTATGTTTGGCTGAAAAAGTCCCTGGACCGATTTTAGAAATTCTTTCACCATTAAAATGCTTAATTATCACTGATTAATATAGGCTTTTTTAATTGCAAGAAAAAAAATTACATTATGCCAAAATGTTTAAAAAATAAATGTTCACCCGTGCGAAGCCGGGACGGGCCGCTAGTCATTTATAATATGAGTCATAACATCACAACTATAGTGTAAGAAATCAACAACGTATGAAGAGGCAAGTATTTCTCGGTTCGCGCGCCGAGTAATTCTTCAGGCGTCAGTTTTCAGTCCACGCGCTTTGTCACAAAGACTCCGCCACTTCCATGTAATGGGTCGGGCTATTGTGTTCAGCTGCATTTCCTGCCATAGGTACATACATACCTACTTCTATTTGCCTTATTTTGAAACTGAGCACTAACTTACACTTGAAGGAGGAAGTATTTTATCTTTATGCCTTCCCACAAAGGTCTACGAAAGGGTAGGCAGAAGAACTACACTCTGGAGTAGATATTTAAGGTGCCATCGTGATATTTGTCGAATCCGTTGTCTTTACACAGATGAAAGTATAAGTAAATAGTTTATTCCGAATTACTCAGTAAAGCCCGTGGTGCTCTAAACCTCATTAGTCTCACCTCAGGACGTTGGGTTATGAATCTGCAATCTTTATTCTGCATGCATACTTTTTATGGATCATTGATGGCTACCAACTACCAATAAAAAATCTGCGACATTTATTGCAAGCGTCAATCAGATCCCCATAGCGGGCTCACTCTGGCTGGTTACAACTTATTGACGAGAAAATTAAAGGTTACTATTATAGTCACATTGAATTACGAAAAAGTATTATTTAGAAATCATAGACTATAATTTAAATTAAATTAGAGTAAGTTTATATTAGGATTTTTTTGTATTTATTGTCTCTCAACATAAGATGTGTGTTGCTTATTTAAATTGATGGTTTATTTTTATCACAGCTCAGGCATCAACGCATCGCCAGTTCGTTTGTATTTTGTTCTCAAAGAAAGCAGCTTTAAAGTAAATCGAGATCCAATGTCGGTATTTGAGCCACATAGCAGTTGCATCGCTGCACCGCCACTAAAAGCGTATTCATGTCTATCGCGAAACTTTTTCACGCTACTCTACGAACATCGTCGGGATTGAATGCGGCCATTTGTAGTCTGGGAGTAGACGCTAAGCTATTTATTATAATAATACTCGAACGTCTGCATAGTAGTTTTAGAGAGTATATAAGAGTAGGTTGAGCATGAATAATAATATAATATATCCTCACGCATTCCCACAAGGGTCCCCGAAGGGGTAGGCAGAGGTGTATAGGTAATACCCACACACCCACTTTCCGCCAGAGGTATATTAGGTGCCAACGTGACAGATGGCGAGTCCATCACCGTTACTCGAGCACGACTATACATACGCCTTTGAATTTCTTCTCAGACGTATGCGGGTTTCCTCTCGATGTTTTCCTTCACCGTAAAGCTCGTGGTGTGACTAATCACTGTACTTAAGTTCAGAAAAACTCATTGGTACAGTCGGGATTCGAACTTGCGACCTTTGCGTCGCAGGCAACTGCTCGAACCACTCGGCCACCACGGCTCTAATGCGGCTCTAATAACTCGGTTGAGCATGAATTAGGGTAAATAAACTTTTTGGGTGTATGGTGTCCTTGTTTCTTATATGAATGTAGTAAATATTAAGTACATCTACACGTCTTATAATAAGGTATATTTCGGCTGGAGTTGCTGTGCTAGAAGTATAAACTACAAAGGGTTGCCGCTTCCGCTGACGATTAATTCGATGTACTGTTGGCAGCATTCATATTTGCAAATGCTATTTACCATCATTATTCAAGAGTGCGAAAGGGACGACATATTTACACTATTATCACTAAAACATTCTCGAATTATGATTGCAATGGAACGTCAATGTAAAGCCTAATGTTTACTTACCTTAATGATAATCTGTTGGACGGTGTTTACATAAATCATGCATTTGCCAGATTTCCATTCTGATGGCCAGTGTTGTCAAATATCGTTCATAGTGTTATAGTTCATTCGGGTCAACGCGCCTGCGTCCCTCACATCAACGTAATTGCTCAACATGGCGAATGCTAATCGGCTTTTAAGCATCCGTAAAACACATTTGCCAATCATTTTGATTTAATTACTGCTATTTGCTACGGCAACACTCGCGAAAAAATTATATTTCTGTGAAATATTATTTTTATTAGAAATATTATATCTTCCTCTAGAATCAATCTTTTCATTGACGAAAGCTGCATTCTAATTTTAAGCTGTACTTTATTTTATACTATGTTCGAGTGCCTAAAGATGATAACGGAAAATGTTATAAAGACAATTAAATTTGTACTAATTTGAAGAAAGCCAATACTTTATCCCTACTGAAAAATCTCTGTACTTGAAACTGGTGAGCATATAGAAAGTGAGTAATTGCGGATGCAGCGAAAATGGCCTGAAGGTTATATTAAAACCAGGGGTCATGCCCAGGATCTCAGAATCCTTGTGAAAGACAGAATCTTTTTTTATAGCAAAGAATCACTGTATCATCAGCAGTTCCGCGAACGCTCAGGCTGTGGAATGAGCTCCCCGTTGAGTATATAACAGCATGCAGTTCTTCAAGAAGGGTGTGAAAAGACTTGCAGAGTCGGCAACGCGCGAGTGATACCCCTGGTGTTGCAAGCGTCCATAGGCGGCGGTAACCGCTTACCATCAGGCGGGCCGCATGTTTGTTTGCCACCCAAATAAATAATAAAAAAAATTATGGTGACAAAAATATTACTTGTCAATATGCTATGGTCATTTAAGCAAGCGAACAAATTATGAATATTCGCGTGCACGTCCGTACGTACATCAACGCGATTATCACGGCAGTTGAGTTAATCAAATGAATTTTTCCCCTAGTAAAATGAAAATACTGGGCATAGGGAAATTTAATGTGGAAGCATTATGTTGTTTAAGCTTTTTCCCGCTGCCCTCGAGGTAAATATAAATTTTGATAATCTATTGGGGTTGCAGTATTAGTTCTGGATGGAATTACATCGACTACGGAAACTTTCAAGATTGAGTAAGAAGTTAAAGCGAATCAAACACACTTTCTTATTTTATTAAGCTAGTTAAGTCTATCTCCGACATAAACATTGTAATTTTCACATTGGAATTTGGTTCCAACGCAACTTGTAGTAGAAAAGTTCTAAAACACGTAGGGTAGGCACAAACCCTTGTAGGAAGTTATGAAGATAGCGAATAGCCCGGTTTCGATGTTAAGCAATTTCACGTATCTTCATATTTTTTTATTATTCCAGTATCCTATACGAGTACATTTTACATTACATTCGTCCGCAACATGCAGTGGGAAATTTTTATTCAGACTCGCCCGCACCCATTTCGCCACTTTTAACTTCACCTCTCCCCACTACCTTTCAAAAAGCCCAAGTGGTCTACACTTTTGTTGCTAAAGCTACGCCGGAAAAGGAAATTCGGTTGATGTTTTTTTTCGTGGCTAGTGAGTTGCATATTCATGAAAACATGCTAGCTTCGTGTGTATAAAAACTGAGGAGGCCAATAAAGTATACTTACTTTAATTAGAATTTAAAGCGAATTACTAATTACAATTAGCCTAGGAAAATTTAAAATGTGCCCATTCTAAAATTGTCGAAGACAAAATACCTAAACTCTATGTTTTGAAACCAACGGCTTTACTAATGACTAGAATTAGCCGAGTATTTTAGCCTAGCCACTCCTCTGGGTTATAGCTTCTATTCATTCCTTATTAATATATAAACCTACGTATTCTATATTGCGTTACAATCTTTGTTTTACGTATGTCAATGTTGTCCAGAGATTCTGAAAGCAATCATTAATAGGTAGTACCAGAACTGTTAGGCTTGTACACAAGAGATTATATAAGTAGAAAAATATTAAACTGTACTAAGAAGATCTAAGAACTAAATCCATAGGTCGCTGGTTCATATCCGACTCGAAGGACCAAAAAGATATACGGTTTTGTAAACCCTGTAGTAATATAAATTAAAAGATGATTTGATTGATACTTGCTATATTTGAGTTTACTTGCTAATAATTTTTACTGCCTACCCGTTAGGGACTTGGTGTGATGATATGTATGTATGTACTTGCTAATAATTAAATGATATGTGCGATGATGGCGCGGTCTGAGTATGAACTCAACTTTCCAGTAAAGTATAATAAAAAATAATACATTTAAGTGCTGATCGCGCGCTTTGTACGGTGCAACCAACCGTACGGCTTCACTTATGCCAATAAGGCATATATACCATTGAGTGACCTATAAATCGGTCACTCGATGGCACCCTGTAGCACAATATCACACGAATAATATTCAGTATAGGTCACAATAACACAACTGTTAGACACTAAAATGCATCCAAAGCGCGCTTCTTGAGATATGGCAATGATATTGTATACCGTCAGCCATTTTGGCCACTTAGTCCGCCATGTTAACTCAAATTAAATAGTCTTTAAACATACGTTATTTCAATATAATATAATACGTACTGGATTCCCCCGTAAATTGCCAATGTAAATATTGGCCAATAGTATTTGCTTATAAGGAAAACGCGACGTCATCTATAAAAACATGACTTGAACATACTAATAGAAATTAGGCTATTTCAGAGGAAATAATATGCCTCACTGTTTATTCTATTGACAAATTGTTTGATCAGTAAGTGGGTAATATTCCTTTAATAATATGAAAGGTATATGTATAATAACTATGTATTGCTGATAAAAAAGCTCGTAGTGCATGAGTTAATTAACTCTCGTTAAGTAACTTACTCGTGTTCAAAATAAAGATCGTTGGTTCAAATTATTTTTCAAACTGGTGATTTTGCGTGATGGGCACGCAAAGAAAGTATAGTTGTGCTTGAGAACCGATGAAGGACTCGTCATCTGTCACGTTGGTAGTAAAATTAACTGAAATTTTTGGAATTCTTATCTTTCATCGTAATCTATCATTATCTGTATAGATAGTGCCATCGACGAAGACGTGCCCCACCAATTTCTAGCCGAGGGGTCGCGAGATTCGTGGTGTATGACCCGAGTCTTAATTGTAGTTTGCGTGAGCACTCATAGGTAATCAGTGTGTACCGATGATCCTCAAACATAAGTGATAAAAGTTGTGCTTAATAAAGAAATAAACTATCACTTTTTTACCATACAGATTTGAAGACGATAAAAAGGATACAAGATAAATATGTATGTACTGAATCCAAAAAATGCAAGGCGTACATTCTATAAAAGTATCCGGCAAAATATAAGTGTGTAAGTATGTAAATACTTAAACTAAGTACTCGACTTCTTACCAGCCAATTATTATTGCGTCAAGTCCAGCGATGTGTATTAAGTACATACAGAGGACGTGACGAATAGTCGGTACCTTGTAAGCGGAGGGTTCTCTATCCAATAGTTTTATAAAAACCAATCAAGTATAGTGGTCATGCCGCTTATAAAAACGACTGTGACAGGTAGATAAAACGGGCAGTTGGTCAACAAAACAATAAATACCTATGATTATGAAAACATCTATTTATATGCTATGTGGATATAAAGGCCATGCATACATGGAGCTCCAATCGAAAGAATAAATACACCAGTGCTTCATCCTTTCATGTCGGCCGCATTAGGCCGCGTTCCCTGCAGCGCCGCGCGTCAACCTGGACCAGCCGTCCCTCCAAACCTGGCCAAGCCTCGTCGAGGTATTGGCTGCGCCACTGGGGTCAGCATCCGTGCTGCTTCCCCCAGGAAGCCCGAGCCTGAGAAGGTTCCACATCGGTCTAACGACGATGACGGATTTGTGACGGTGCAAAAGAAAAAGCGCTGCTCACGCCCGACCCAGAACCATTGCGGCAAGGGTGCTACGGATCCCAATGTCAACATACGGGCAGCGCAGCCGAATACTCCGGTCTATGTCTCCCGCTTACACTACACTACAAAGGCGGAAGACATTGTGGAATATGTTCACCGGAAGCTCAGGTACAGGCCGAGATTGCAGATGCTGGAGTCGCGCCGCAACGTCAACTTTAAGGCGTTCGTGGTTCGCGTGCCGACGTGCTACCTGCACCTTGCCATGGACGAGGACTTCTGGCCGCAGAACGTGGTGTTTCGTCGCTTCCGCGGACAAGTGCCACATGAACCCGTAGTGAAGTGACCTATGGACCTTAATATTTTGTTCTACGCTATCGCATCGGGGTAACCTGTAATGATAGTTGTTTTTAAGAAAAAAAAAAAAAAAATGTTAGATGGTTGCCAGCCTCCTCAATTCAAAATTGTATGTTTTGAAATTGGAAATCTTGAATATTTGACACTTACTTTTTTTAATTACGAACATTATGTCTTGTGAACTACGTTACAAGCATACGTTTCGTTCTTGAAAAAGGGACTCTAAATATCACAAAAATACTTACTGTACCTAGAGTTCAATACCATTACTTTGATGAGTCATTAGTTACCTATTAAAACATGAACAGGCTTTTGTCCGGCGTTTTCCAGTTATTAACAAACACGGTATACAAATATCTGTGTGGTAGAATCACGGACGTTCCTATATATTTGTCAAACACTGATTCATGTTAATTAACAAGTATTTCCCATGCGGTGACTATATTATCAAGGAGGCGATATCTCGCGCTTCAGTTGCAACAAATATAGCACAATAAGCAACATGGAAGTCTTTGTGAGTATAATTTAAATTCCATGATCTTAACATTATTTGGTAGTGTTCTATAAATAACCATTAATGTGAATCGAATTTTTGTTAAATGCATTATTATCATCTTTTCGTTTAAATTTATATAAATGTAAACTACATATTTATGTATATCTATAAAAAAAAAACATTAATATATTGAAGTATTCAATTTTAAATCACACCGGTTTAAGTCCCGTCTCCGTCTCCGGTCCCGGAGAAAGGAATCTTCTTGCAGAGTACATAACACAAACTTCACTTTTTAATAGAGTAATAGTTATTTGACATATCAAAGATTACTCGCCTGCGCCCTTGCGCTATAATTTTATCGTTATTTTTTAAAACATTTATATTTTCAGAACTTTTGGCTGGTAACATTACTGGCAATCCTATGTATACTGCAAGCTACATATTGTGAAAAGACAGATGATAACCAAATATCGAATTCTACAAAGCAAGACTGGAACCCATTGGAAACTTTAATATTGAACCAAAGTGCCGCTGACGCGAGTAGTCATAGAGACAAAAACGAACCATCAAATCAGTCCCTGCCGAGAGTTAAACGGCAATATGGACGTAAGTGCAATCACATTTCTTAATGAGCCTTAATCCGGATTAGTTGTTCTAAATTACGTAATTAAATGTAATTTTTATTTTATTTCTTTTAATGGAATTTCGATTATTTTATTAATATTATTTGTTTATTTAATATTTTGCAACAGTTTAAAAATATACCCTGATGGGCGTAGCAACACAATAATTTTCTTATTCCCTAAAATAATACATACGTACTTGAAATAAATAAATTTACTTACATACTTGAAATTATTAAGACGATGGTTGCGATTAAAATTAATTCGTATCATCATGAATCGAGCCCCAAACGCGGTTTACAGAAGGAGTAGGACACCAATTCATTCCCTGTAAAAAAAAATATATAAATGCATTATCAAGTTGGTCAGATGGACCTTCGTTATTGGTAAGAATCGCAAATTTGTAATTTTTCTGCTTTAAAGAGTAATTGTCGAACTGCAGTAATAAAATATATACCTAATCCTAACCGATAAATATTATTACCCAACTACGGAAAACCCAGAATGCGCTACTAGTACGATAATTAGGTACTTGTGTTTATTCAGCATCTATCATAGCCCATAGAAATGTAATTTCAACGTGAATCCTAGATAGCATCAAATGAATTTCTCTTCATTTGATAAAATCGGTTGAATATTTTAGGTTCGTAGACACATTGATTCACAACCCTACCTCCTAAAGTACCTACTTAGGTTTTTTTTTGTACAACATTTACGTTGGTTTCAGGTCGCTATCCATACCCACCCGTAATTATTTTCGGGGGCGGATTTGGTCCTGGATTTGGTCCTGGATTTGGAAGAGGGTTTGGTGGGCGAGGATTCGGGGGTGGTCGTGGATTCGGAGGTGGTCGTGGATTCGGAGGTGGTCGTGGTGGATTCGGTGGCGGATTTGGCGGTGGTCGCGGTGGCAGAGGATAGATTTTTTCATTAATAAAACATTACACAAAAATAAACTTGTAATTATTGTGATTGGCTAGTTGTGGTTTTTATTTATAAAATACCTACGACTTCAGTTCATAACGATACTAATAGATAGCCGCTCACAAGTAGGTTCTTGAGGTAAATGACATTCCCACGTGAAAATGTTACAAATATTCAACTTTACAAATAAAAAAATATACAGTAGATTAAATAGAATAAAGATTAAATACAGTAGAATAAAGATTAAGATATACTCCACTGTGGAGTATATCTTAATCTTCGTAAAAAATACATATTACTAGTATGAGGTAGTAGTTTCAGACGCCAAAGAAAAATTGATTTCCTTGTTTCTAGATTTTGGCTAAAAGCCGACAATGAAATAGCGGAGTATTAGGCATTATAGCCTTAGACTTTTGCCTGTTTTAGTCAAAATAAGACGAGTCAACTGTCAGCTGGTCGTTTGGGTGTTTGTGACAGACAGTCAATCAACAAAACTTGTCGTTGGTCTAGACCGTTTTCAAGGTCATAAAACTAGAAATATAATGAAGTCTTAAAAAACTTAATTAATTCGGTGAGTTTCCTAATATCCAAGCTTGTATCGTTCGAGGCTATGTATTAAAATGTCATTTGAATATAATTTAAACTGCATTCCGTTCTATAAACTTTACAATTTCATTCTATTCCAGCTATGGACGGGACGTACGACGAAATTATTTCGGAAAATCCGTTCTTCGTCGAATTAAAGAACGAATACGCAAATTTATTTCAACATTGTATATCGCAGTCTTGGATAATATGTGTACCGCGAATTGGTAGTTTGAATACCAGAGTATTTACTGTAGAAGACTTCTGCGCACACTTACTCGTACCAAGCGATGAGTTGCCGGAGACTCACTACAGCACGCTCACCGAGAAACAAGTGACAGTGACCAATAAAGTTATCACACTGGAACTGACTAAAGGTTTGCCTCTACAAAGCCACATATTATTTGAAGAAACTTTCTACACTGAAGACTTCATTAAGTATCAGGTGTGGTGTATAGAAACTCCTCTTGAACCTTCCCAAATACTCAACGATAATGCAATAGCTAAGGAATACTTGTCGTCAATCAATGACTGCATAGATTTGCTCTGGACACAGGCTGCCGGACGACAAGTCCTTGATCAGATAGAGCACAGTGTTCAGGAGTTCTTAAAAAAACATATCACATTGCCTGTTGCTATAGGCCCATTGAGAGATGCCGTTAGTGAATTGTATACTCAGTGTCTGCAGATTGCATTACAGAACAGGAGACTTAGGGATAAATCTAAGTCTTGTAAACAAGTTTTGGAAAATATTAAGTTAGCTGTTGAGTGCTACATGCAACACTTGCTCTTTGATTCATTGTTCAAACCAATATGCACATGTTGTTCATATGAAGACTCGCATCTGAACAAAAAAATAAGGAACATGTGCGACATTCAACTCCGAGATCTAGACATCAAAAAGGATCTTTATCATGCTGTTCCTAAAGCTAAACAGATCCTCTCCAAAATAGACTCACACAACACTGTCTTGGAAAAAGTATTATGTCTTAAACAAGCACTGAATGCCATCAACAAACGAGATGACAGCAATAACATTGTTCTTTTAACAGCTGATGATCTATTACCAGTTTTTGTATTCCTTGTAATTAAGTCAGGTTTGCCAAATTGGTACAGTCAACTTACATATATGAAGGAGTTTCATTTCAGCGGTGTTGGGAAAGGCGGAGGAGATGAAAGTATGTTCCTTATAACTACTCTTGAGGCTGTCATACAGCACATACAATCCGGTGCATTAACTGGACCCCCTGATCCTGAGTCATATTATTATGAAAGCAATTTGACTGAAGAGAACTTGAGTTGCAAACAGAGAAGGAGCAGCTTAACAGAGTCCATTTCCACTACTGATACTAATGGCAAGGAAGAAACACTAGATTACATTTTTGAGTTAATCAAAGCAAATCACTTTGAACAAGTTGAAGCTATACTGCGGAAAAATCACAAGCATCTTCAAAGTATTCAAGAGAATGAAAACAATTTGCTCAAAATTACTTTGAATGATGATTTGTCCAATGACGATGATGATAATGATGATGGTGATGATAGTGAATCTGAGATATATCAAAAACTCTGTCACCCTCTGTGCAATTGTAAAAAATGCAGAAGTAAGATTTCAAAAAATCTTCTAAAAACTTCACCAACTGTCACATCAAGAGATAGTCATGGACTAACACCACTGCATATTGCTTCCATATATGGAAAGGCAACTGTCGTAGAGCTATTGATTGATATGGGTGCCGATGTGAATGCCACAGACTTGAATGAATGGACTCCCTTGCACCACGCATCATCAAGAGGACACCAAAATGCTTTGTTACTATTGTTGCATTCTGGAGCCAATATAAATCAAGCAAACATTGATAAGAATACTCCACTGCATTTGTCAGTGAATAACGGCCATATGAATTGTGTAAAAGCATTAATATACTTTGCAGAACATAGCAGGAAAAGGATCACAATTAATTGTACTAATCAGAGTGGAAATACCCCACTACATCTAGCCTCAAAATGGGGCTATGAGGGAATAGCAAAACTATTAATAGAAAATGGTGCTGAGCCATCTGTGCAAAACAAAAATAGTAAGACTGCATTTGATTATGCCCACAACTTGAAAATTGTTCAAGTATTAAAATCCTCCACCCCCAATCTGTATGAATACATACACATAACAAATTCTGATGTTAAAGCTTTGCATTGCAAACCTGAAAATCCAGTTACTTTGAAATTGCAAAAGATTAGTTTGAAAAACAGTTCAAATAATGCGTCGAAGGCAGTGGAAAAGTTGAAATTGATTGAAAGAATATTGCAGGCAATCTCATTTGGTGATGTGAAACTAGCTTGTTTTTATATGAACATTGACTACGCAGCATATTTGGAACGCAACGAAAAGCAAAATGATGCACCATGCCATCCGCTTTGTGAATGCCTGAATTGTACGCAGAAAACTAAATTGTATTTGTCTGAATTTGATGTTAATTTGTCAGACACAAATGGATGCACTGCTCTACACTATGCTGCCCGTTATGGACTTGATGAGCTATGCCATATTTTGGTCCTGAATAAAGCGAATGTGAACTGTGTTAACAAGAATGGTCAGACACCTTTACACCTAGCAGCTTTGAATAATAAGACTTTTGTTATACACACTCTGCTTGACAATGGGGCCAATGTTAACGCAATTGACATAGCTGGTAACACTCCGTTACATGATGCTAGCGAGTTGGGAAATATAGGAGCTATAAAAATGTTAGTCTCATACAACCCTGATATTTCCATGTTAAATGGATCTGATTTAACAGCCCTGGGCGTTGCCAAACGTAAAGTTCATCTAACCATTATTGATTTGATTGAAAAGTATGCCAGCAAATCAAACTGAATCCAAAATATGTTATACATTCCAATGCGGATAACATTTTTTTTTATTTAAGCTTAAGCCTTAAGTTTTTCATTTGTTTTGTTAATTAATCGTAAACTGCCATTTTTTTATATAAGACTATTTTTAAATGCATTCCTTATTATACACAATAACAATTAATATACAATTAGTAATAAGTATGTAACATTTGTATTCCAACATTGATAAGAATTCATTAATCATTGTGCCTTTGAGGAAAATTACGTTTCTAAGCATATTATTTCAGGCGTATTATTAATAGCACAAAGTATTTAAACCCGACTGTGCCATGTACTCAATCTATCCCACAACCTATCATTCTGTACAAGACTGATTCTATGTTTGTTACGAATTTATGTTTTGTATTTTAATCAATATATGTATGTATGCAAGTATTCATTGATTTGTGATAAGCTTTGACTGATATTAAAAATACTTATCCCAATTGATGTAGTTTTATTAATATAGCTTTATTACCTCACGCCTTCCCACAAGGGTCCCCGAAGGGGTAGTACCCACACACCCACTTTCCGTCAGATATATTTAAGTGCTAAAATAACGTTCGCGTTGATTACAGCATGTGAATTGTAGTATAACAATAATTCATAAATAATTTGAATCTTCATGCTTTCACACAAGGGACCCCAAGTGTAGGTATAGTTTCACTGTATGACAGTGATGTTTTTTTAGGTGGCAAAGTGATGGATGGCGAGGCCATCGCCGTTTCTCAAGCAATATTATAAGTACGTCTTTGAATTTCATAAACAAACGTAGGAAGGTTTCCTCTCGATATTTTCCTTCACCGTTAAGCTCGTGGGGTGACTGACTGTACACTTTACATATGTTCGGAAAAACATTGGTACAGTCTGGATTCGAACTTGCAACAAGAGCTTGCAAGTTCGAGTTATAAAAAAGTGAAAGCAACTAAGAAGAAGACCCAAAGGAAAGGAAGAAATCAATAAAAATATTAATTCAGTGTTGTGTTAAGATTAGTCAAATTTATACTTTATTTACAGTATAAAATATGAATATGTGTCAGACATTTTGAGCATTCACTACCATCAATTCGATACAAATAATATATTACTTTTTAAACAATTTCTTACAATCTCATGCGTAATACCTTAAGTCGTTTGCTTATAAGTACTTAAATTAATTATACAGAAGTGTGATCAGCACATTAAAATGAATGCAATTTACATCAACAATTAAGATACAATATTTCTTCTATTCTCAGTGGCGTAGCTGCGTAAACAAAGGCCCTGGGGCAAAAATAAACTAGGGCCCCAAGAAAACTATTTAAAATCGTTTGCTCCGTATTCGTCGTTTTCCGAAATCGACGTAGGTACTCCAGATTTGTCGTATTCCAGTATCGTCTCACTCTAGATTCGTCGTAATACATTCGACTCGACTCCATAATAAAATTAAAAACCAAATAGAAATTGTAACTTATTTTAATAAACAAATTCAAACTAAGTACATACAATTATTATATAATAATTACAAATTACAACAAATAATGCTATTATTAAACTCGCATGGAGTCTGGTTTCTTTATATTCCGAATGTGGGGGAAATTTTCATAAGTTCAATCTATAGATAGTAAGTCACAGTCCGAGGGCCCCCTGAGCCCCCCGTCTAGCCCTCCGGTAGCTACGCCACTGTCTATTCTAATGCACTATATTATTTTTGTACGACATCCTCCTATAATAATAATAATATATAATAATTTGTAGTGTATACATTTATAACAAATTTTACTTCAACAGCAAATTTCGTAGACTGATATCGTCGCGTCGTGACACGATTTTGTGTCCTTGTCACCAATTATATACATGATAAAGATAATCATAGCACCTGATATTCAACTTGATATGTCAAGTTGAACCCATACAATCAAGCCTCTAATTAACGCATTTCTATCCACTTAATTAGGCAGTCATGCTCAGGCTCTTTAAAACCAACTCCTCCTTGGTTTTATCACATTTTGCTAAGGTTACATTGCCACTAAACAATTCTCGCATTGTGCGGTTTCAGAGAAGTTTCCCATCGTGATAGCTTAATCTGTGGAATCAACTCCTGGAATTCTTTAAGAAGGGTTTGAAGAGATTATCGCAATCCCAGTGCGTGTGCTTTGGTGTTTAAAGGATCCATGGGCTATAGAATCCGGTTCATTATATTATTAAAACTATACAAAGGTCTAATTATATTACCGACATAATAGACGACATTATTGTGAAGCTGCTATGGACATTATGGGAAAATTACAGTAATATTTTTATTTTCAATTACTTCACTGAACATCTAGCTTTTACTATTTTAATTTGTGTGAAGCATTAAATTGGTCCCAAACTGGTTAAACAAATAAACATTGACCAATGTGAACATTTTCCAGAGATCAATGAACTTTAAAAATAATATAATTCTTACTATAATTAGTTTCACATAATATATTACTATACGAAAAAAATAAAATAAATAGTATAAAAAACAATAGGAAACGTTTTCTAATTGAATATTCTTATAATATTTTATATAATATCCTTACAATGCATTTTTATCACTACCATACAATCTATATAATAACTTTCAACCATTTCATCCTCATCACATTTAATCCGTAAATATAACACCGATTGATTTACACGATATACGACACGATAACAATGTTTTTGCAATAAACGTCTAAAAAAAACATAATGTCTCAAAAGTAACAAATTCATTTATAGTAAAATTGAGTTCTTCAGTAATTAACTATAATATATATTTTATGATTGATTAAAATAGTAAGTGCCTTGATTTACGTATGTACATCTGATAAAAAAGTCCCTTTAACGCAAACAAGTATATTCTATTCGGGTAGTTACTCGCATCGCACTAAATATATTAAAATTATAAATATATTAATATTAAAAGAGCCAATTTATCTGACTGAGAATCCTTGGGGTAACGCAAACATATAACTACTATTCATGTCTACCAATTCCAGAACGGGTAAGCACTGACATTGGACTTAATATTTTATAATTGCCGACTTATTGCACTGATAATCCGTTGTTAAACGTATTGAAAATATATGTTATATGCACGTCTACAAAATCCAGAACGGTTAGGCAATCAAACTGCACTTAGCACAGTCAAATTATACGACTCCTTTGTCCTTTGCTAATCGCAAACAAATACGTATGCTACATCAACGGCCACCAATTCATAATAGGTAGGTACTTTGCATTAAACGTTTTTATGTACCAAGGTATCGCAATGCGCCTTCCTTGACTTTCGCAGTACAAAAGTCTCTTGTACATTCAAATACCACTAAACATTCACTTTGTGCTCACATATCACTGTGGAGGCAATGTCCATATGGTATCTCCTCTCTCTTCTTCTCCTTCTTCTTGTAATGATGCCTATCCCTGAACCTGACGTCGTCCTGCCTCAGCCTGTCTGTACCCTGATCTGTTCTCCAGTTAGTCGTTCTCCTGCGCGGCGAGCCATTATTGCTCAACGCCTTGTATAGAACTTCTTGGTTACTTTCGTCGTAGTACACACGACTTTTGAGGAACAAATCGTTCGTCTCAAGGTCGGACTTATCATGGGACAGCTCGTCTTCGTACTCATCGTCATTGAGTTCTATGACGTCATCTCTATTAAATGTAAACGAGTGCGGGTAGTAGGCTTGCAGGATGTCCTCGTGGCGGTACTGCTGCATCTGGAGCCACACGTGCGGCAGGAGGAGGGGGAACCTTCGCAGCCAGTACGTGACGAAGCCGTCTGGCAACTTGCCGAGGCTTTCGCGTACTTCTGGTTCCAGCTCTCTGTAGTGATGTTTCTATGGACATAATTAAAACAAACTTACTAAGTAATTAATTAAACTAATTACTTATTATCAGTCCGTCATAGGGCATGCTGCGAAAATAGACTCCTATTAGAACAATTGAAGATTGAATAAGGACCTCAATCCGTTGAGATTAATTCAAAATGATCATGACTCGTAGATTCAAGACAAAATGAATTTGCGTGCCCTCTCGTAAATATTTTTAAGTGTTGTAATTTCAGAAAAACTGATGGTACAGTCGCGATTCGAACTTGCAATACATATATTACACTATATATACTACACAATATATTGTTAACTTTATATTACAAGGTCAACATTCACACAACAATAACTAGGTCGAGTGGACTTCTTAATCTACACGAGCTCGTTATGGCTTATATTACGCTTATGGACGCTTTCAACACAAGGGGTATCGGCACTCACGTTGCCGGCCCTGCACGAGTCTTAGAATTAGATGAATTAATGAATCAATCAATAAATTGCACAATTTGAGCGTTCACGCAACTAGTTAGTAGATGTTCTTACCTTGTTCCTGATGGCCCGCAGCAGGTGGGCGGCGCGGTCGCCGCGATAAGAGCGGCGCGCGCGCAGGTCGGCGGCCACGCGCGCGCACACGCGTCCGCGCCAGTCGCCGCGCAATACTGCTCGCACGCCTCGCTCCAGGCAGTGGGCCCCATCCGCCCCACCAGCCCCACTCTCCACTTGGTCACTTACATCCTACAAATAGAGATATTTGCGTTCCCAATCCCACAGGGGATGGCCTTAGAAGCTTATGCTAAACACTTACATAAGTATTGTCACCTATGTACAATTAGTTCTTAAGAACTGCCTGAATGGAGGCCTCTTGGTCTCGCCATTATTCGGTTAATTATTAAGTCTCAAAGCAGTGCATAGTACATAACATGTGCGCTGCACATTTGGTGGTACTTTTAATTTCCTTTAGGTATATGAAGTTTTCCTTTTATAGCCCACTAAAGTATACGCTCTTGCATAGACTCAAAAGAGGGTTCTTTCCAATGGGATCCTCGGTACATGTAAGTCAATAGTAAAAAAAATAAGAGGAGGGTATATACCTATCTACCCCCGTTTTAGTACTGGTATACTAGTATTTTCGTAGTTTGGCCTGGACAACCTGATATACGCAAAATTATGCCAACAGCAATGTAATCTGCAAGAAGCCAAAGAGCCACCATTTAATTACCTGCAAGAAGTTGAGTATGCTCTGCTTGCCCCAGAACATGGGGTACTTGAGCACAGTTTCGCACGGAGGCCGCGCGTGGGGCCGCGCCGATATCATCGCGCGGATCAACATCTTTGTGAGCAACACCTCTTCTTCGGGTAGTATTTTACTGAAACAATAATGCACACTGTAATTTTTGTGTTGCAGGCAACCTTCTTTGTCGTGTACCTCTGCGGCTTTGCAGTACATGTAGGCAGAGGTGTATAGGTAGTACACACCTACTTTCCGCCAGTGATATATTTCAGGTGCCAACGTGACAGATGGCGAGTCCGTCGACGTTGCTCAAGCACGACTATACATACGCCTTTGAAATGCTTCTCAGATGTATGCAGGTTTCCTCGCGATGTTTCCCTTTACCGTAAAGCTCGTGGTGTGACTAATTACTGTACTTAAGTTCAGAAAAACTCATTGGTACAGTCGGGATTCGAACTTGCGATCTTTGTGTCGCAGGCAACTACTCGAACCACTCGATCACCACGGCATTACAGTACATGTAATGTAGTGAATAATTTTTGTGCATGTGCTTGCGGAGATTGAAAATAATATTTTTTATCTATGTATGTAGTAAAGAAGATGTATAAACTAACTCGAGCTGTTCCAAATTGTATTCCCCGGTGAGAATGTTGGCCTGCCTCCTCAGCACGTCACCGAACGGATGCAGCCCTTTGGACATCACGTAGTAGAACACACAGCCCAACGAGAATATGTCCACTGAAGTTGTCTGGAACAAAGTTTACAGTTGTATGAATCGCATTGACAACACGGTTGGTATGACGTAGGAATTGGGAATCTAGATCCCAGATCCCTCCCATATTCACAGAGGATGGCCACCAAGGGGGTTTGGGTGAGTTAAAATCTCACAAAACCCGTTCGTCCTCCCCTAAGACGGTCGGGTACCTATAGGTTTCCCCCTCGAAAAAAAAAAGAATTGAGAATCTGACTCCGGGGTCGCTGATTAGACTGTTAGACGGATTAGATTCACATGAAAACAATGCGGTTTTTGTGAATGCAATTGTGTTTATTGACAACTCAAACCTATGGTCGTAAGATATCTCAATTCCTCGATAGGGTAGATATATTCTTCTTAGATTTATTTAAGCGCCAATGTGATAGATGACGAGTGTCTCTAAATTCATTACTTTTGCAAAGATATATGTAAAAGTGATAGGGATAGGGAGATGTGTATAAAATGACGCCTATGAATCTGTCCCTTTCGCACAAAAGAAAGACTAGGATTCGAGAATAGATTAGGTTCAAAAATTCATACTATGAACCCAGTAAACCAAAACATCTCGTCACCACATGTACTGTGAGCAGAATCATACCGTTCTCTCCCCGTTGATCATCTCCGGTGCAATCCAACCGTCAGTGCCGGTGACACCGGATCTCCGTGAGAAGCTCACGCGGCCGATATTGAGCTTCTTGGAAAGGCCGAAGTCGGAGATCATCGCCCTCACTTCGCCCGTACCGGACGGCATTGATAGCAACACATTGTGAGGTTTTATATCCCTGTGAACTGGAAAAGAGTAAATTAAAACATCAGATTTATACCACCATGCAACGCAAAGATTGCAAACTGGAATCCGGCGACGAATGTATAATCTTAATGAAAATTATGTTATCGCATAAGTGACAAACTGTCTTTGCTGATAATAAATTCTTTAAACCTTAAAAATCCGACGATAGGTACCAAATGTACTGTACGACGAACGACACCATGTACTTTACAGTAAAAGGAAACATCGTGTGGAAACCTGAATATGAAATTCAAAACATGACGACGCCAAATTAAACCAAAGGGGCGGGAGACACGTCTTCGTCACTACAATACCTAAATTAATCGCCTACAATATGAGGGTTTAGTACCCCTGTGAAAAAGCCTGAATAACCAGTGAATATGGACGAAAGAGATCTGGAAGCTAGAGAACTAGCGCTCTACTCTCTCTGCCTACACTGTAAGGGACGCAAGACGGCGTCGCAAAGGTCGCAAGTTCGAATCCCGACTGTATCAATGAGTTTTTCTGAACTTAAGTACAGTGATTAGCACACCACGAGCTTTACGGTGAAGGAAAACATCGAGAGGAAACCTGCATACGTCTGAGAAGAAATTCAAAGGCGTATGTATAGTCGTGCTTGAGTAACGGCGATGGACTCGCCATCTGTCACGTTGGCACCTAATATACCTCTGGCGGAAAGTGGGTGTGTGGGTATTACCTATACACCTCTGCCTACCCCTTCGGGGACCCTTGTGGGAAGGCGTGAGGATAATTATAATATATGCACGATATTCAAACATACCAATATCCATAGAATGCAGGTGCGACAGGCCCATGGTAGCTTGCCTCAACACTTCCACTGCATCTATTTTGCATTCGAAATTTAGTTTCTTCTCAACGTAATCTTGCAACGTAGCGGAGCATAGTTCCAGTGCTATGTACCTGTTACAATGTACAAACAAACCTGTTACAAAGTTACAAAAATCGTTAAATTTTTAAGAGTTCTTCAAAATGATTGAGAAAATGGGTGCTATTCCTGCATGCCTGTTTGCGACCATATACATTTGAAACTCGCGCGTTATTGTGCAAACTTGAGCCTTGGATATCCAATTTAAGTATGAACATCTAGGTATTGCTGTCCAATTGCCATAGCAAAAAAATACCAGCTTAGTTTGAAACTAAGTCAACTTGTGTGAAAATGGTCCAAAAGTATTACAATTAAATACCAATGGGACATAAAGATATTTTACAGGAATCGGGCATTTATTAAAGAAGTAGGTGATCTTACCTAAACTGTTTATCTCGTTCGGTACAATAGTAGCGCACGACGTGCGCGTGCGCATCCGATTCCCTAAGCAGCGCCACCTCGCGGTCGGCGAACGTGAAACATTCAGGCAGCAGTCTCTTGACGGCCACCGCGCGCTTGTCAAACGTGCCTCTGAAAAAATCAAGGCATATTCTCACAACTTATTATTTTTAACTGACATCAAAAAGGAGGAGGTTCCCAATTCGGGTATGTTTGAATACAGTACGATTGTTTGAACCTTATCCTTAAGAAGGATTTTCTGTAATTTCTATATACAGTATTAGCCGTGGTGGCCGAGTGGTTTGAGCAGTTGCCTGCGACGCAAAGGTCGCAAGTTCGAATCCCGACTGTACCAATGAGTTTTTCTGAACTTAAGTACAGTGATTAGTCACACCACGAGCTTTACGGTGAAGGAAAACATCGAGGAAACCTGCATACGTCTGAGAAGAAATTCAAAGGCGTATGTATAGTCGTGCTGGAGTAACGGCGATGGACTCGCCATCTGTCACGTTGGCACCTAATATACCTTTGGCGGAAAGTGGGTGTGTGGGTATTACCTATACACATCTGCCTACCCCTTCGGAGACTCTTGTAGGAAACGTGAGGAAAAATTGCATGTTTCCGAGGGCTGAATCTCATCTTTGTTTTGTTCAATGTAACAAATTTTATTTTTTTGACTGTTAACTCTGCGTTCACTTTGTTTATCCTTTAGATTACCTATCTGGTTTGAATGACGAAATGCAACTTACCCAAAGACAATGCAATGCATCTTAACAAAAGAATTCGACTTTCGAATACGGAACTTACTTGTATACAAAAGTGCCTTCACATCCTTTGCCGAGCACCAGATCAGTGTGGAAGCTTATCCTGCCTATGCGCACTTCACCATCGCCCAGCTCCACCAAGCTGGCGGTCGCCTCGCCGGAAGACGAAGTGCTCACATTAGAGCCGCGTGACCCACCTTGGGACAGCTGTTGGAACTCACGAGCCTGCAACACCAAGAGCTCAGCTATTATACTATACTAACTGTGTTCCACGGTTTCACCCACGTTTTTGTTTATTGGTAGATTTTTTTCTGAAATCCATCCTTGCGCAAAATTTCATCTATTTCCGTTCAGCAATTTTTGCATCCTCACAAACTCTCAAATTTCGTAATACATTAATTGTTTTAATAGGATATAATATTAGTATAAAGAGGCAAATCGATCGGACATTCAAGGATGGGAACGTCAAGAGTACTCAAAACTCGCGAACATGTAGGAAAGAAGGAAGTGATGAATGTGTCTAAAAAAATATGTACCAAAGCCTAGAGAGAACTGGCGCTCTAGTGTCTCAGTCTACCCCGTGAGGGACTCGGGGTAATTATTTATATGAACATAAATATGTGTATTATGCCGTAAATTAAATTAAAGCCGTGGTGGCCGAGTGGTTCGAGCAGTTGCCTGCGACGCAAAGGTCGCAAGTTCGAATCCCGACTGTACCAATGAGTTTTTCTGAACTTAAGTACAGTGATTAGTCACACCACGAGCTGAACGGTGAAGGAGAACATCGAGAGGAAACCTGCATACGTCTGAGAAGAAATTCAAAGGCGTATGTATAGTCGTGCTTGAGTAACGGCGATGGACTCGCCATCTGTCACGTTGGCACCTAATATACCTCTGGCGGAAAGTGGGTGTGTGGGTATTACCTATACACCTCTGCCTACCCCTTCGGGGACCCTTGTGGGAAGGCGTGAGGATATATTATATTATTATATATTAAATTAAAACAAAACGTAAATTAAAAACACATGTACATACGTGCATCTAAGAATCGGCGATAGATTCGTCATCTGTCCGTTTGATACCTATATAAGTCGCTGGCGATAAGAAGGTGATATTACACCAAGGGAATCCTTAATCGTTAAGATATAGGTACCTAATATTATTATTAAATACCTCGGATTCGGCCAGATGATATGTATGTAAATATAAATAATATTATTTAAATATAATATGTTTTACGTACATATTAATCATTCATCTAACCTTGGTTTCCCCACCTACCAAAGTCATGGTAACGAGCACAATGAGAATCATATTTTGATATTGATTCAACCTTACAATTGTATGATCAGTATTACCACGCGTTATAATATTAACAAATGGCTTATAACATAATAAAGGGGTAATTAATACCAATGTCTGTCATAACGCTTAGACAAATAACGTCCACATTTCAGCTGTATCAATAAAAGACAATCGCAATTTACACAACCTACTAATATATTATTACGCAACAATGTAGTGAATTTGAAACAGTTACACCAAATGCAAGTTCATAAACATCAATACTTTTCATTATTGATAAGGGTTGTCAATGAGAATTTAAATGTATAGGTATATTAGATTAGGCATATCAGAATGATAAGCCATAAAGAATTGTAATTCAATGCGATAGAGTACGTTATCGCTCACATGTCAGGCGGCGTGCGGCGCAGCACACCGTTGCCACGCCATGATAAATAATTACATTGGTGTACCTACCATGTATTTATGCCATTAAAACCACTCGCGCTGCTTCGCTACCCAGTAATTTCAATTTCTATGGACTTCAAAATCAATTAAACACAGGACTAGCTTGGTCCCGCGAGTATACCAGCTTCGAAAAATTCTACACCTCAAAACTGGATTCATACATATCATCAAGCTGGGTCCCTCATGGGTTTAAGCAGGAGAGAGAAGAGAGTAAAGCGCCAGTTATTTTGAGACTTACATACCTCCATCGCCATTTCGCGAAACTACCAATTTGCCTCATTTAAGTCTTTGATTGCCTTAGAAATGTACAAATGTAAGCATAAAATGATTAGAATTTACCTGATACCGCAAATACCAAAACATGGTAATGACAAGTCCAACCAAAATGATGAGAGCTACTTTAAGCACTTTGTTCTCCTGCTGATGGAGCCACACGTACGCCTGCCTGTACCACAGATCCGGTCTGAAGTGGAAATTCTCGAACAGTTCCTCAGTTTGAACCGACACCGAAATGGAATTCGATTTCAAATTCGTTTCGTTCTCTACTTCTTTCTGCGTATCAGCGTGTACTTGTCCATTGATTAGTTTAATGCCTGCGCTTGGCGGGTCACGCACGTGTTGGACCAAGTTCGAATTCGGCAGTTGGGGCATCCACGCTGTCGTGAGCTCTGGCACTTTATAGTGTCCCAATAATAAGTATGGGGCAGAGACATGCACGTTCAAGTCGTTCAGTTTGTAGTGAACGTTTTTGAACGGTTCATATTTAGGTCTATCGGAACTGGTCGCCACGTTCTCTGTGACAGGACCCTCAAGGAGCAAGGGCTGCGCATGCGTCGCCGATATAGTGATCGTGTTTTTGTCCACAAGCGATGACAGGGCGTAGAGCCCGTGGTGATGCTCTCCCACGTACAAAGTTGGACTGAAAGATGTTTATTAAATTTAGAAAAATCACATTATTTTCCTCGATAAATAAAATCCTGTGTTATATATTGTGTAAATGGTATATAGATAGTAAATATAAGACGTAAGCTAACACCACGCGATGTTTGTTCCAGCTAACGGGAATTTTATTTTAGCGATAAAAGGTAAACTATAGCCTTTCCTGCACGTGGCCCTGATCAACTGTAGGTACCTATGAAAAATATTATGAGGATCGATTAAGACGTTAAAGAGCGAAAACAAATAAACAATAACTTTTGCATTTACGGCGTCAGGATATTAAATTAATGGAGAAATAACAAATGAAATTGAAATGTAATCACTTGTATTTTTTGTATAATATGCTTTTGGCGTTCTAGACAATTTAATCCCATACAATGGTATATCATTTCGAATCACTTATTACTCGGATGTCACAATAATTAACTAAAATATTGTTATTTGAATGTATACCAATTTTAAACACGTAAAGCGGCCCATGGAGAGCCGCTTCGCTACGTTGAATGTAAGAGGAGGAATGGATGGCAAGATGTAAGAATCGTCGCAAGTGGAAAGAAGTGGTCTCTGCCTACCCCTACGGGAAAGAGGCGTGATTATATGTATGAATTTATGTATGTATAACAAAGGAAAATATACTTACTACAGTTCGATATTAGAGTTCTTTATGCCTTGTCCGTTGGTGAGAGTGGTTGCGTCCTCCATGATGTGGTCTAAGGTATCATCACCGATGGAGTTGAAAGGGACGGAGATCAGTCCATCTCTGTCGAGCAGGTAGGCCGCGACCACTGGAGTTTCGAAGTTGTGCGACCACACAAGGTCGCCGGTCTTACGATCGAATCGAATGACATCACACGCCCATTGGATGTAGACGTGAAGTGGATTATACCTGAATGAAAAAATATAAAATGTATATCCCAGTATGATTTCAAACAAGCACGCGTCCCGCCTAATGGTAAGCGATTACCGCTGTCTATGGACTGCAAGCGTCCATACACCAGAGGTATCTCTCGTGCGTTTCCTTCCAAAATTTGAAATTAATCATGTATGTGGATGAATGTAAAGAAGACGAAGGTATTGGTGTTAGAAAGAGATGAGGCAGTGTCAGAGTGCAATATCGTGATTGGAGATGCACAAATTTAACAGGTAAATGTATTTGTGTACCTGGGTTCAAAGTTTACAAGAGATGGAAAGTGTGAGATTGATATTGAAAGAAGAATGAATGCAGGAAACATAGTGAATGGAGCTTTGCACTCCTTCATGAGGAGTCAGAGGGTGTCTAACTGCTACCATTGAAGAGAGTGGAGCAGTTAAATTTAATGCAGATGAACTCGGAGGCAAAACTAGCATTCATTGCTGCCATTCACAGGGGTCACAATAATAATAAAAAAAAGTTCAAATGCAAAACTTCCGAAACAAAAGATAAACGGGAATTAATTAACTTAAATAAACTATCGTAGTTCGTTAATAGCGTCGTTAATTAAAGGCCCCCATGCAACCTTGATATCGATTATTATATGTGGTACAGAGCACGTTTATCCTACCATACCATGTATTTTATATACATAATATCATCACGCCATTCCTTACGGAGTAAGTAGGCTCATCGGTCTCTTCACACATGCTCGCCGGTTTCGGCATTTATCAAAAATTCTATTAATTATTTTAAAGAGGATTCTCAATTATAATATGCAAGATAATCGTGGAACATAATATTAAGCAATACAATTATAATATAATAAAATAATATATCCTCACGCCTTGCCACAAGGGTCCCCGAAGGGGTAGGCAGAGGTGTATAGGTTACCCACACACCCACTTTCCGCCAGAGGTATATCAGGTGCCAACGTGACAGATGGCGAGTCAATCGCCGTTACTCAAGCACGACTATACATACGCCTTTGAATTTCTTCTCAGACGTATGCAGATTTCCTCTCGATGTGAAGTAGATGTTTCTGGTAATATTACTACACTATATTACAGATTGGTTCTACAGGTAAAAAACATCATATTCGATTTTCGATTTCGATTATTATATATGTATATAATAATGATTTCAACTGTTTACGAGAACTTACGACTAAGTATACATGTATTTAATTACCTTATTATAACACCAGTATAAAACAGTGTTTCCACTGTCGTATCTTTGAACTACTGAACCAATTTTGATTCGATTTTCACCTTCATATAATTTCTCAAGAAATGTATACATATAATATAATAAATAAGCTTATTTTCCCAAAAAAAATACATATATACAACATGCATTTATACAACATATCCTTATATAACTTTGAATGCTCCCGCGCAGATGTACGAGACGCTCGTAGCCGATAAAAACGTAACGACCAAATAACAAGCAAAAAGCAGTTCATTGGACGGAGCCACTAACTACATAGATACATTTTCAAGTTAGCACCTTCTACGCGAATTGTTTGCTGTTCACATTTATGTACACACGCCAAAAGACAAACAAATATTGCCGGTTGTCAACTGCGGACGGATATGATAGATTAGCTTGATAAACGATTGGATTGCTAACGTGACAGATCCCTTCATCTTCATACAACTTTTCAGATCTGCAGACGTGAATACCTTGTAGTGTGGCAAATAACTAGCTGCGGTTAAGGAAAACTCAGCTTTGGGGGCAATTACTTTAACCGGCTTATCTATACTTGTACTATTATATTAATGATTACTACGGCGGCATACTATTACAGACGATATGACAGATGGCGAGTCCATCGCCGTTACTCAAGCACGACTATACCTTTGAATTTCTTCTCAGACGTATGCAGGTTTCCTCTCGATGTTTTCCTTCACCGTAAAGCTCGTGGCATGACTGATCACTGTACATACTTAAGTTCAGAAAAACTTTGTGTCGCAGGCAACTACTAGAACCATTCAGCTACCTGGCTGGTAAAGTTATATACATGTAAAATCTAACTACGTTTTTATTTTCTTTTTATCTCATGAATAGTATATAATATGAAAAAAGCTCATAATCATGTCCCCTTATCTAAGGCAACCTGTATAAATATTGGCGAAACAATTAATAATCAACATATGTACATACATACATATTACGAGACCGAGACCTCTCTAGACTTACAGACCTCTTTCGCTGCATTCACATTCATCAATCTCTTCATACATGCTCGCCGGTTTCGAGTACTCTTGAAGTTCCCATCCTTGAGTTTTTCGTATAGGTATAATGCGCCCGTGAACATAATGCAATGCATGTTTATTGCCGAGTGGAATCGAACCGAAGACCCCTACCAGTGTACATATACTGACCATAATCGTTCAGCATCTCCTTGCCCATGGCATGCGAGGTGTAGTCGAAAAACGTCACATTCCACTTCTGATTGGTGTTCTTAGAATCGTGCATAAGAATGTTGTACTCGGTACGAGCTACGTAAATGCCTCTCTTTTTGTCTGAAAAGCACGTGTGCGTGTCGCTATTTTGAAATATTGTTGATTTGTCGAATCCTGTAACAAAGGAGTCACTCAATAATCGCATTGTGGAGATACAGATTCTTGAGAGATGTGCAAAGTGCTTTGATTGTTAACTGACACAATGTAGGTACATAATGACGTTGGAATGTATAAGAATTGGCAGAATCATTAATGCAACTAAGTCGTGTCGGGAATAGAACGTATATCTTCCCTAATACCTATATGGGTTGGGTAGATGTTTCAATATTTGAAAGCGGACATCTTTGGGACTGCTCGAAAGGTTTAAAAATAGCTACGTTAGATGGCACGTTTACTAAGGACGGCTTTATATACGGACAGTTTTAATTACATACGGAATACCCCCGCTCAAAAAGGTTTATAAGGATATATGCTTCTACCTATATATGGTGTGATATATGCTGTGGGTGTGTAGGTATTACCTATACACCTCTGCCTACCCCTTCGGGGACGCTTGTGGGAAGGCGTGAGGATATATATATTATCTGGGCACCCTAATAATATTTATAAGTGCGAATTTTTTTGAGTGTATGTATGTATGTATGTATAGATGTGTGTTACTCAATCACGCCAGAACGGCTGAGCGGAATATAATGAAATTTGGCACAGATATAGGTAATTAGCTAGATTAACACATAGGATATATAGTTCTGAAAATAAATTTAGATAAAATATACAAATGAAATATGTTTTTACACGGGGCCGAACTAATACATTACAAAGGTTTGGATGGACGTTTGTTACTGAATCACGCCAGTAAGGGCGAGCGGAATTGGATGAAACTTGGCAGCGGGAGATCAAGGTATGCAATAACTAAAACATAGGATGTTTTATTACAGCAAAAAGGCACCAACTTTGAGCTTTTAGAAATTGAAACGCGGGTGAAGGGGCATAGCTATATATACATATCATCACGCCATGTCCCTAACGGGGTAGGCAGAGAGTATAGGGCGCCAATTCTCCCTCCAAGCTTAGCTATAAAAACTAGAAAATTAAATACTAACAGTGCAAACCGCATCGTAATCGGTATCTTTCGTATTCGTATCGTAAATTAACCTCAAAGAGTTAAATGCGGCGGAGGGGTGCGTAAATACATGTTTAAAAACGTTGATCTTGCATTAAGGAACATAAATCCTCATTGCGCCTATATGTACCTATATATGAGATAAACTTATAATCTCTACATAAGATGATATTCACTGACGTGACGTCATTCACACATTGCGCCTACGCATCTGCCCACCTACGCCCATTTTCTATGATCATCAATACGTCAATTTTGATTGAAATTAACACTTTCCTTATATATCCTCACGCCTTCCCATAAGGGTCCCCGAAGAGGTAGGCAGAGGTGGTAGTAGCCACACACCCACTTTCCGCCAGAAATATATTTTAGGCGTGACCGATGGCGAGTCCGTTGCCGCTACTCAAGCACGACTATACATAATATACGTCTTTGAATATACGTTCCTTCACCGTAAAGCTAGTGGTGTGACTAATCACTGTACTTAAATTCAGAAAAACTCATTGGTCGGGATTCAAATTTGCGATCTTTGTGTCGCAGGCAACTACTCAAACCACTTGGCCACCACGGCTTTTACGGGGTATTAATGGTTAATAGATTTTTTGTACGAAGGTAGCAAACGAGCATGCGGCCCACCTAAAAAAAACGTGGAGGTATCACCCACACGTTAGCAACCCTAAGTATAACTGTAAAACAACCTTAATTTACAATACTCACAAAAAAAGAATCCTAGTAGGTACTATCAACATAAGTGTATTTTTTATACATAATGACTGAGTAGATACTTATATAACATTGTTCAGAAAAAATACACTTATTAACATAGCTGAATAACAGTTAATATCGCATAATATTATTTGGACAAGTGTTCTTAATATGAATATGAAACCTTACACACCTGAAACTCGTTCTCGCGAACCCGTAATCGGGTCTAACATAAACCATGTATCGCTCTTCTTCCCAGTGTACAGGATACCGTCAGTAGAGCGACATGGCGCGTTGGCAACCAGCTCTGGTATCGTAAAGGGGAGCTTTTTGAGCATCTGCTGGTCCCCCCTCGGGCCGTACATGTAGAGAAACCCATGTCGAGGGTCGGGCAGAAACTGGGGCATCAGGTTAGCATGCTGATTTGGTACTTTCACCGCTGGTTCTGTAACAAAAACTAAATTAGCTTATCATTATAGGGGTTCATTGACGTTAATAAGGGTATTGATGGCTCTTGCGGTGTAATTAATTTTATTTGGTTTATCCTACTAAATGGGAAAGTTTGTGAGGATGGTCTTTGCACTACATCCATTCTTTGTGTGGGTGTGAATTCTATAAATCTTAATCCCCGCAGGATTACTACCCAGATGCAGTAACATTCAGCTTCAATTTTATAAAGTTTTTGTAAAGCTCAGTTGCCAGGATAGTAAATTCTTTTTACCTGAATTTTTGTTGTGAGATTTTTTTTTATCATTGAAATATCAAAAATTTATAGATTCAATAGATTTACATAAATAGAATATATATTTTAGACACCAGTTTTACTAAGGTACTAAATTTAGTATAGAATATGGACGAAGCGAAAGGGGTATGTAAGTCTAGAGAAAAGACAGCACTCTATATTCTCTGCCTACCCTGTTAGGGACTCGGCGTAATGATATGTATATATGTATGTAATTTTTGTATTGTCAGTCTGCAGGAAACTATATTTTTCTTGGAATTATTGCTAAGGGTAATTTCATTTTTAATACATGATTCATTGGGTGTTTCCGGAACACTTTGAATAAAACAGAATTTCTACTTGTTAGGAGTTAATAAAGTTGTCGAGAAATATAATCATCTAAATTGCTTGCTTATGAAAAGCTGTGGTAATCTACTTTCACATTATGATGAATTCATTGAAAACTCATGTGGAGTGCATGGTAACAAACAAGTGTTGTGCCAGTCTGGGCCTGCTGATAAACAGACCCTATCTATCTGTGAAATCAAACCCCCTGTAATCAGTAAACCACTATTGATAGTGGAACTTCTTTGACACAGTTTCAATTATATTTTGATACTAATCTAATCTAAATAATTGTTGATGGATTTTATTATTATGTAATAATTTAGGGGATTCAAAAAGTTTACTCAAATTCATCGTCATTATGGTTGAAAAAGTGTGTGGAGAGTTAATAGCAACTCTTCAACTGATACAGATTTGGATTCCATGCTTGGAAGACATCTGTAAGGTATAGATTACCTTATTGTATAAAAAATCTAAGGTGTAGGTTACGATAGCCCTCCTGTATCTGTTGAAGACTCACCTCTTCAACCAGTAGCTTAATAAAAAGTGTATATATATACACTTAGAATATCTCAATATTAAAACTGCCTCATTAATTCAGTAATTGCAGCACAAATTCATTAACAAATGTAGATTTCAACCCAATAAGGCACTGGCTATGCTATACATTACATTGATATGATAATTTTCAGACCAAATAAATATAAGTTAATATGAAATCTTTCAATGTGAAAAATATTATAATTATATATAAAGAGGTCAGTTATTGTTTAAAAAAAATATGATATTTCCAACAGATACCATATGAATACATTGTATTATACCTATGTTTAGATACCAAGTATTATTGCTGGAGAATACAGATAACAATTGGACCAAAATGTTCCAGAAAATGCACATAACATTGTTCTTTTTGGTGTTTACATTAAAACTGTGTTATCAGATTAAGGGATTATGGCCAAATATGGATCCTGATTAAGCTATGATAATTATAAATTAAATTAATATGATAGATAACATTGTTGATTCATTCTATATACAAATTGGTTTAAGGTTAAATATCTCTGGGCGGGCAGCATCTAACAACAATTGGTGCAAAAGGCTCTCTCTGAATGGTATACCAGAGATAGCAAGAGGAGTTGAGGGTGTCAATAAATGAGATCAGAAGGTGCTCTTAAAAATCACAGCGGCCAATGCTGGAGAAAGCTTGTATGTGCCAGAACCCAGTGGAATATGCTAGAGTAGGATGATGCCAAGAAGCACACTGAACTACGATACATATTATAACAGAGCTATTTATACTTTAAACTTGACGATAGTTCAGAATAATAGTACTTATTATTATATGCAATTAAGCTACAATAGATTGCCTTTTCAAAATCAAACAGAGAATACTCCAGGCATGTTTGATTTTTATATCCCCAGCATGCCTGACCATAGCAGAACCTTAATCCCACAGGATGTGTCCGAAAATGCTTGGTAGTATTGTGACCTAGCAGTAATGAAGGTTTCCAGAACTCCACAAATATTTTTTCAGATTGAAGGGCAGTTATAGGCTTTATACTAACGATATATATATGGCATATTTATACATACCTAAATGTATACTTTTGAATTTCTATATTATGTATAGTTGGATGTAATATTACACAATATTCTTTGCTCCTAATATTAAAAAAAAAGAAATTTGAGTTATGTAGTGCCATAATATAGCAGTTTTTTCTAAATTTGAAATAGAGGATACTTAGATTTGTACTATTAAAAAACAAAAAATGCTGTGTTAAATCTTAAATATCAACCTGTAGCATATAACTCTGGTGCTACCTTGTGTAATAATTAATTGTTTATATAGTCATGGAAAGAAAATATTTTGATAATTTCTTAAATTTTCATATCAATGTAATAGTCATAGATAGTGTATGGAGAAGATGAAAAACATTACCATCTTTTAGTTTCCATATAATATTTCCAGCAAGGGGCTCTACAGCGACCATGCCTCCTCCTAACGTGGCAAACAACAGCGGCCGGTCATCGAAAGCTCGAGACAGCTCCGTACTATCCTGAAACAATCATGTTACGGCACCTCAATAACCTAGTCTCCATCACTTTGTATAGTATACTTATATTCATGTAATGCAAATATAAAAGTCTAGAAGTTTGTACGTATATCTTACCTTTCTATCATTATCAACAGATCCAACGCCACATGAGTACAGTAAAAACAATGTCAACAATGACAACTTCATAGTCACTATAGAAATTTATTTACATCGAAAATAAACGGTCAATATTATTTCCATTATTTTTGGTCACACAATACAAAATACAAAATCATAATTTAAAAAAATAGCATTCAAAACAATATAGGTACCACAACAACTAATGAAACCACGCGAACTACAACACCACGGATGTCCTGACATAGCTGAGATGACATAGAAACTTAAGCCATAACATGTTCAAGTGGGAGGTGATTGACAAATCAAATGACAGATTTAGTGTTCATAGACAGCTAGAGTTATATTTTTTTATCTAGCTCTTATAATGTATTCATGAATTAAATACTAGTCTTTCAGTTAGATTTTGATGTCATAGCTACACTTTTATATTCTACTAGAATCTTGGTATCACGTATCTCAAGACTTTCCGCAGATGCAAGCAGCATTTATACCAAACTACTAAAAAAGACAGACAAGAGAGCCGTGGTGGCCGAGTGGTTCGAGCAGTTGCCTGCGACGCAAAGGTCGCAAGTTCGAATCCCGACTGTACAAATGAGTTTTTCTGAACTTAA
>JACCPG010001285.1:0-30327 GCA_016069955.1 Drepana arcuata
AGGTAACTACTTTGGAACCGCGCAAGGTATGGGGATGAATTTCCCGTCGATGGCGAGATATGTGGTGGTAGAAGGTGGATGTGGGCATCATGTCGAATTCTTCAGAAAACTCGTTATACAAGTGGTAGAACACACACAGAGAGGCAAAGCCTCTCCTCAGACTTATTAGTTCCAAGCCGCTTGTGAGCATGGGATCATCGACAATTCTAGCGGCGTGTTTCTAAACCGCTTAATGGTATCTAGGGGCTCTAGCCCACAGGTGGCGGCAGTACTCCATATGTGGCGGAACTTGCGACTTATAAAGTTGCAGCCTAATATTGCCTGATATCAGCTCATTCAAACGAACAAACAATATGCCCTTTGTTGTATTAGCATAGATAACTGTCTACCGACAGCGGTCAAGAATGAATGATTGATAAAAGTGGGAATGCCTCAATTGCATTCAATCATTTTACAATAACTCTCATTCACTGTCACTATTCGTGAGATATTTTTTCCATAGATATGTAATCAATCTAGATCTATGTGTCAATTGGCAGTGGTTGAGTGGTAAGAGAACCCTATTTTAGGTATATTTCGAGGTCGATTGAAGACAGGTCTAAATAGTTGCTTTGAGATCTGAGGCCGATGTATGTTTTTCTATTACCGACATTATTCAAGTGCGTAAGAGGCATATTTATACTGTAATTGTAATAATGCGAAAGAGGTATGTAAGTCTAGAGAGAACAGGCGCTCTTTACTCTCTGCCTACCCCGATAGGGACTCGACGTGATGATATGTAGGTATGTATATATCTATCCTATCTATATTGAAATCATTCCTGACTTATGACTACAATAACACGGAATTCTAGAGAGAACTGGTATTTCCTCTCTCTCAGCCTAACCCGTTAAGGACTCGGGGTGATCGTATCTATGTATGTATGTATGTATGCCTTTGTTTTATTCGCCCGCAGCTTAGAGCTATGCAAAACGAACGAATGTATATTGCTCTAAAATATGTAGCAGGCGCTTAGATGGGATTGTTTAACTTTGAGATAATTTTTATTTTATATTTTTCTTAAACAAAAACAGCAATAAAGCATACTGCCCGACAGATGATAAGTGGTGTGAGCTCTATGCATTCTCAATACCAAAGATATCACTCGGGCGTTGGCCCCATACCTTAAAAAAACAACCATTTTGAGTACACGTTTTGATTCCACTCAGATGTAGAATTAGCGATTTATAAATATTTCCACATCTGCCGTTAGAATTACTTATCAAGATCTGAAACCCTTATTCATGACAAGGTCAGCAGACTATAATTCTTCACGAAAGGCCAGCTGACGTGTGGCTAAATTGTCAATTAAGTTAATCTTAATATATATAAATCTCGTGTCACAATGTTTGTCCTCAATGGACTCCTAAACTACTTAACCGATTTCAATCAAATTTGCATACCGTGTGCAGTTTGATCAAACTTGAAAGATAGGATAGCTTACATCACAATTGGACCCGATAGGTGGCGCTGCGATCGTGTTTCAGGAAGTTTAACTTTTTCACCCGGGCGAAGCTGGGCGGGGCGGCTAGTAATATTATAAAATACAATATTTATCTTTACATAGTATAAAATGAAGTCGCTTCCGCTGTCTGTCCGCTTAGATCTTTTAAACTATTCAGCAATAGATAGAATGTTTCAAAAGGAAGTTTTATATGTATAAAACATACATATTATATGTAATACAGAATAGCCGAAAAATTCAAATATTTACATAAGTATAATAACATCGATCCACATTCATCTGTCTTTTCAAACATACTCGCCGTTTTAGAGTAGGTTTTGTGAGTGTAATATGTCTATATACCTTGTAAGTTTACGTCATGACAGAATATATATTAATGCCATTTCTACTTATCAATAACTCGATATTCGCCACATTTTGGTCGCATCGTATTTGGTCGTATAATGAATCGTCCGTCATTTTCGCACGCATCATACGGCACATTCTTGCCGTTCATTCGTCGTTCCCTTGATTAATATTCTCGTTCAGTTAGCGCAAGCGCGGTTGCCGGTTACATTCTTTCGTATGCGTTCTATACCGAACGACGCGACCGACATTGCTCGACGTCATTCCTTCATTCAACCAAGCGAAATAGCTCTTGCTTTGATCGCTCTGCCTGCTCTCTCTACAATCATTCAGGTTTTAGCCGGTAGAAGGGACGGTCATATTTTTACTTTACCTTGAGGTATTATATTAATAGCTGCAAATATGGAATTCGTCGGCAAGAAATACAAGATGACCTCTTCAGAGAACTTCGACGAGTTCATGAAGACCATTGGTGAGTGATAATATTTTGTACGTACCGCTTATTTTCAGAAAAAAATCGATGCCGGCCGGCTTAACACTGTAGTAAGCTTGGTAGGAATGCAATATCGCGCCACCACGATACCGGCTTTTTCTTTTTGTTGTAATGTTTAAGCGTTTTTGTACTGGTATGTTCAAATTACCGTACCTCCCTAAAACGTGGTTTATGATTGAAATTCTCTGTATGTAAGTAAATTATCTACTCACATACAGGGAACACAGAGTACGCATTTTAATTTTCTTGTTAACCGAAATATTCGTGCCTCTTTATCTTCATCCTGAGGGTAGGTAATATAATAGAAGCCTTGACTCAAGAATATCAAATTTTTTTGACTTTATCAATTTATAATTTATCGTAGTGTTATGGAAAACATATGTGGCGTTTAGGTGACCTCACAGTTATTCCATCCTACCTACATTGTTTGAACTGCTGCTTATTTTACGGTAAATTATGTACCTACTTCGATAACAGATTTGCTACGACATGCCGTATGCGTTGAGTATCCATCGAGAATTATTGGTAGGAAGGTAGGTTTGCCAAGATAATATTTTTATATACTGTCAAAACCTACTAAAGTGGTTTTTTGATATACCCATATACCTACTCAAGTATTTATTTGTCATTTCTTGCAAAGACGTTAAGTGATACCTTTCCTACTACTACTACGGAAAGGTAGTAACTTTGGGTAACAATATGAGGGTTTTCGACCTTACAACATAAGTACGTGCTCTATTTATTCGATTTTATACGAATAATTTAACTACAAAAGTTCAAAGTATTTCTATTTGAAAGAAGCGTGTATCAATTCGTTACATATGTATGTAGATGCCCACTTAAAGTGGGCGATTGCAATTCGCTAATTGCCTTCAAAGTAACTGCTTAGTGCAAAAAAATATTAACGTCGATAAAAAGTATGTATACTTACTATTAATATGTTTCCCGAACTACTTACATTGCCACGAGTCTCGTTAATTTACTTTACTGTGATCATGAGCTTCATAAGAACCTGATGAGTGTTACCCACTTTTCGGCGGAGATAAATATTATAGCTGCCAACGTAACAGATGGCGGGTCCATCAGCATCAGACTATAGGAATAGAGTGCGGTCTGTAATTTTTCCTACTGATTTCCTCACTGCACTTAAATTCAGAAATAGTCTTTGGTTAGTTATAGCTCGATCTTGCAATCTATGCGTTACACTCTACTATTGATATATTAAATAACGATCAAATTTTGACGACCTTCTGGTCTATTAGAGCTCCTGACTGCGAAACTTGAGGTCGCGGGTTCGAATCCCGCTGAGGGCAGATATTTGTGTGATGAACACGAATGTTTGTACCTTAGTCTTGGATGTCCTATGTATTTAAGTATATATATCTATCTATATAAGTAAATATATCGTTGTCTAGTTACCATAACACAAGCTTTGCTTAATTTGGGACTAGGTTAATTTGTGTGGAATTGTCCCAGGTATTTATTAAATTAACACCCATTCAAACTGCAGATTACCTACATAGTACTTTTACATATTAAATACAAAGTACGACAAGAGTACTCGAAACCGACGATCATGTATGAGTCTGATGAATGTGGACGAAGCGAAAGAGGTATGTAAGTTTAGAGAGAACTGGCGCTCTATTCTCTCTGCCTACCCCGTTATGGACTGGGCGTGATGATATGAGAGGTAGGGCATAACGGGTTTCCCGTTCGAATTTGGAGCTGCCCGACTGGGGCAGGACCTACACCTTATAGAAGTCCGTAGCCAAATAACACATTGTTTGTGTTGTGTTCCTACGCGATGAATAAGGTTTCCAGTAATGAGCTCCTTGGTGAGGGGGAGGATTGTTACATTGTGTTGGAAGCAGAGGGATTAAACCCATTATGCTGCCAACACACTATAACTCCGAACACAGAGTGGCAACGCACAAGTGATACTTCGGTATCGTGAGCGTAAATAGGCTGCGGAAACCGTTTCCCATTCCCAGGTGGGCCGTATGCTTGTATGCCACTCCAGTTGTATAAAAAAAAATCTATAAATACAAAGTTAATTCTACTAAATCTTGCCATAACCCATACTTACCACTACGAATTATGGTGATTCTCGAAGTATACATATGTATGTTAATATAGATACTAAATCGCATCATTACTTGGCTTTGAGTATCGAAGATACGACAGATATACCTACTTATTTATATACATTTTATATGTAAATATATTTAACTGGAATAATTACATGAAGAAATTCCTAATATATCCTAAGCAACAGGAAACAAAGTCCAATTGCATTACCATATAGAATGAATATTCCATGATTTGTTATCTTTACTAAATGTGTGACAGATAAGCACTTTGTGCACTTGATAGTAAGCGGTTACCAAAGCCATATTGATGTACTAATAATCGGCACAAGTTTTGCCAACGAGATCTACCACTCTCGATATCATGCGTAATCAGTCTGAATAGACTGTTTCTTTCAACCCGTATGCTTGTTAGTTGTATGAAAAAAAACAATAATGCTGGCCATTCATACGACCACCCCAGCGGATAAAAAAAGTCGTTAGCGTATGTACGTCAAAGTCAAAAGCCAAAGACCCCTTGATATGACATTTACGATCTTGACCTTAATTCGAGCAATAAAGATAAGAAATTTCCAATAAACTGAATGAGTGTTTATTTGTAACAGTGGTGTGTTATGCAAACATGTTTGAACTAGATAAATATGAGAGTCTCCTTGTGTGATGACTAATTGAGATAAGGAAGTCAATTGCCCTTTATCTCTACGCTCAAATCATTTCAACTTTCACTGTGCATAATTCTTGCAAATTACAGAAACTGCAGTTCCAAAACGTTTCTTAGCACAGATTGCTTGAGTTTCTTGCCTGTTCTTTTCGTAAAGACATTTATCCAAATCTATGAAATAAATCTACTTATAACAACATGCATATACATATCATGGTCCCTAACGGAGTTGGCAAAGAGAATAGAGCGCCAGTTCTCTCTAGACTTGCATACCTCTTTCGCTTCGTCCACATTCACCAGTCTTTTCATACATGATCGCCGGTTTTGAGTACTCTTGACTTTCCCTTCTTATTTATATAACTATTAACTTATAGTTATAGAGGCAGAGTTTTAATTTTAATCTTAATTTACTTATTTAATTTTAATTTTATATGTAAATGGATCATATTATATGAGAAAAATTAATAATAATAATAAATAGCTTTTTTTGACGCACTAATCTCCGGAACTACTTCATCGGGATCAGAAAGTGCGTTTATTGAGGAAGGTTATTTAGGTTCTAAGGTCTTCTTTTCATTAATATTGTATTTTCTGTAGATAATCCAATAAATAAATAAATATACGACCTACCCTGGGGAGCGATATATTTAAATTTAAACGGGAAAAATATTAGTATGTAATACACATTAAATGATCAGATGTTAAACTATTCCCTACCTTAAATTGCGTCAATCTTTTTTTTTACAGACTAGGTCTGTTTTAAGTAGATGGTTTCACTTGTCTCCAAGTTTCCTTCCTAAAAACTAGCCACGTTGAGTCATCCAAGTTGACTCACACGAGTTCATTGAACTTACAAGTCTTAGTTTTTGCTACTCATTAGCTTACCCACTGTGTGTTACATGGCACTATTATTGCAACTTATATAATAGTTGCTTTGCTCAGGTGTTCTACTCTTTTTCTATACCACAAAGGTGGCAACTAAGCATGCGGTCCGCCTGAAGGTAAGCGGTTACCTCGGCCTATGGACACTTACTACACCAAGGCGTGTTCGGGGATAACTTTGTCGTTTATGAACCGATTTCGATGATCCTTTTTTTTTAAATGAGTTATACCAAGAATGGAACCATGATAAGGAAATTTGAAGGATCTGATGTTGGCATCCCAGAGAAATCGAGGAGAACCTTCGAAAATCGTAGTGGCGACTAGTGCGCTTGTAAATTTTTACTTACTGACACCCACTTGGGTAATCCTTCGTGCATGTAGGTGAACATCGGAATCCCCAGAGCAACGCACCGGTACTCACTAGTTCTTCAGGAGGGTTTCTGCATGGTTACAATGCCAAGCGACGATTGGCATTGTAACTATGCAGAATACTAGCTATGCCCGCGACTTTTACCGCGTGGAATTTTGCAAAAAATGTAGTTTAGTTGCTCAAATAAAAGTTGCCTATATTACTTCTTTTTACATTAGGTATCTGGCAGTGAAAGACCCGTCAAAATCGGTTCAGCCGTTACAGAGATTAGCCGGAACAAACAGACGTACAGACAACCAAACATTTAAAATATATTTTGGTATATATGTAACGTGTATAGATCCATAAGCGGTTATTTTAATATTACAAACAGTCACCCCAATTTTATTTATTTGTATAGATAATTGAATTGAAATATTAAACAGAGGTCTTACTCTGCTTCCTCTATGGCAAATTCTCATTATAGATACCAGTTTTGAAATGCTCGCATCTGTTTTGTGGATCCAGACAAACTTGCTTCCCTTCTAAGCTTCATCTGTATTGCATGAGACTTGTGTATGTGTGAACACATGGATACACGATTCGATATCTCTGTTATTAGAATTACAAAAACCGTCGCGGTGGCAATGGTTTTTGCTCGATTTAATCTTAGCCTTGGACTTGCGGACTTTGACATTGAAGTCTGGACTCGGAATGATGCCAGTTGCACGAGACACTCGTGTAGCATGCTTGCACTAAAAGTACCTATTTTTACTATTGTTTTGATCGACTATCTACTTATTTTTAACCGACTTCAAAAAAGGAGGTTTCTCAATTCGACAGTATATATATTTTTTTGTTTCTTCGCGGATAACTTCGTTGTTTGTGAACCGATTTTGATTATTATTTTTTAGTTGGAAAGAAGATATTTCAAAGTTGGTCCCATGATAAGGAAATCAGGGTTTGATGGTGGCAGGCCGGAGAAATCGAGGGGAACTTTCAAAAATCGTAAGGGCGACTAGTGCGTTAGTTAAGATTTTTTTTATTACCTTATAGGTATTTATAAAGGCTGCCGTGGCCGCGGGATTCGAGTAGCCCTCAACTTGCAACAACAATATAACATAATAAAGTTCGATTCAACTGTACCAATGAGTTTTGCTAAGTACAGTGATTCAGCATGAGATTTACCGTAAAGGAAAAAGTCTAGAGGGAACCTGCATACATTTGAGAAACATTCAAAGGGGTTTTTATAGTTGTGCTTGGTAACGCCGATGGACTCGCCATCTGTCACGTTGGTACCTAAATATGTGTGTTGTTGTGTGTAACACACCCACTCTCCGCCAGATAGGTATACACCTACCTCTCAGATACATACCTATGCCTACCTCTTCGGGGACCCTTGCAGGAAGACTTGAAGGATTTTAGTCTTATTAATTATACATAAATAAATTTAAAAAATACTGCCAGTCGCTGTAATAATTTCGCTTACTATCCGAATTCTCGATATACCGTCTTTGCGGCAAACTCAAATAGTGATAAGCAACAAGGTAGCAAATTTTTATTTCCACATCTTTAGTTTTCCGTGTATTATATTCTAATGTCGAATATATTGAACTATGTACCTACTTACGTAACTATAACATGGAACGGTTTATGTAACCACCGGGCGCTATCAGTAATTTTATTGCACCTAAATGAATCACTATCAGAAAATCCCACTTGCAATAAACTTTTAATGCCGTAAGCAGATATTAAATTATAAAAAAGGCATGAAATTCGGCCTTAATCCGTATTAGATATCAATAAACCCGATGCTAAAATTGTAATACATATTTTCAAAATGTAGGTACATACTTGCATGCCATCACGGCGAGTCTTGCGGAATCCGCTCGATGATACATTCGTGTTATATTTGCAATCAATATTGAATGAACTAGTGGTGTTTGTGGTTGTAGATTATGTTACATTGCCTACCTACTTCAATCGATACTTTGTATTGACAGGTGGTAAGATGTATCAATTGACAGGCATTACGAATCTGTGGTAGCATTCGCGCCTTCTCTGCTAAGTTGCGAGATGGCAATAATTTGTTTGAAGAGTTGCCTATTCGTCACACAAATTGTTCCAACAGGATATTTGTTCATGGCTGGATAATATTATGTATTTGTAATGTAAGTGCTAGCTACAAATAAACAGCAATAGATATGAACTCATGGGAATTTTATTTCTCGGGATAAAACTTAAACTTGTCCTATACTGTAGTCTGGCAACGTGTGTGTTAAAAGCAAACCCCAACTTCTGTGGACTCCATGATGAACCGATCAACATGGACTTCAGAGTATTTTAGGCGTAAAAGCGTAACAAACGAACAAACTCGAAAGAGCGTTTGTAATATCAGTAAGACCTTTATACATTAATTGTAAAAGAATTTATTAATTGTTGATAGTGTAGTCGTTGAGTTTGTGACTTTAAACATTTTATTTCCTAAATACATGTAAATGTTCTTCACTTTATCATCAAGTTTAGTTCAGGAGCTGCGAGCTTGGTTACACTTTAACATGTTTCTTATCGTTTGAATTATTTGCTATTCACAAGTGCAATATTTTGACGGAGACAGCTATTTAAATCCAATCACAAACTACCAAATGCTTCTTACCAACTACAATAACAATTTCTTGTACGATTAAGGTCATCTGTTGTCTAGAGAGAACTGCCACTCTACTCTTTCAGTATGCCCCGTAATATAACGTTGACTTTGCGTAATTCATACAAAACAAACCATGTCTAACGTATAATATCCTGTTTGTAAAGCTTTGTTATGCACAATGTGCTCGATCTCATTGTATTAAATCTACGAAATACTGCGGGCAGATGGGGGCCGTGCAACAGACTGGGAATCTTTTCAATTAATAATGTAGATAGCATGTGAATATCCCGCCATCGATTAGGCTCGTATTGGATGGGGCCGACGGCAATTGTCGTAAAATGGACTACAATCGACTCCAATTGACGTCAATAAGATGCGAGACGATGCTTCAGATCTGACCATATTCTATTATTCACGGCAAGATCCGTTTTCTATCACTATTTATAGCTCTAGAACAAGTTTACTTTGATATATATTTGTATAGTAGCGCTATGTATTGTATACTATATAATAATAATAATATTTATTTGGCAAAAAACATACAACGGGAGCAAAGTGGCAAAAGAACGATGATACACCTGCGGAAGTATAAACTGTGTCGCAGGGTATCAACGCCCACCTCCGGAGACAGATCAAAAAGGAAAATTAATTTATTACATAAATTTGAGTTAGTGATGTAATATAAAAATAATTTAAGTATGATCTATTTGATCATTGAGGCAATGAAATACAAATAGATATCTATTTGCTAACAATCAACTTAGGTTATGAAGGACACTACGGATATTTTACATATATGTATACAAGTACACGTAGCTAAATAAGAATGTAAGTCTAGAGAATTGGCGCTCTACTCTCTCTCTGCCTACTCCGTTCATCTTCATCAATGTTCATCAATCATCATCAATCAAGTTACTGAATTATAAGACAGAGTAAATAAAGACTAAGTACTTTAGACTAAGTGCACAGCAAAAGGGGTTCGCTCCACTCTACTCAAACATGTTCCCCGGTTTCGAGTTCTCTTGATGGTCTCATTCATGATTATGATATATCTATATTGTTGAAAATGATATATCTATATTGTTGAAAATGATATATCTATATAGTTGAAACATTTTTTACGATGAAAAATATATTCTATTCTAACAATTATATAGGCTAAAGATCGTCCGTTCTCTAGACTTACCTCTTTCTACATATCGCATTAATTTTATTTATACACTCTCTTAAACTCTTAACTTTGGTTGGAGCTTGAACTTTGCTGATACTTTTGCATTATAAATCTGTTTCGTCAACCTTTCATTTATGCACATTGGATATTAATGTAGATGCAAGGCGTTGGAGACGCGTTGTTGTTGGACTCTGGAACCAATCCCAAAATAATATGACTGAAATAAGCTGACCCGAACGATGGCACGCTATCCGTCATGCTGAAGACTTCCTAATGACCGTAGCTCTTCGTCATTCACAACTAGCTAGTTTGTTTTTTTTTATATCAAAATCTAAATATTTTATTCAACGTAAGGGACACAGGGAACACTTATTGAACGTCACATATTTAATATAAACTAAAGTTACCACCGTTTCCATGAAAAAAATACCTGCCAGGAGAAAAAACGGCGAAACAAACTCACCGGTTTTCTTTTTTAACATTTGTTCCCTTTTACGTAGAGGTAGAAAAGATTAAACTTGATATATAAACTCTGTACAAGAGGAGCCATACATTGCCACAACTCTAACTTAGATCTCACTTAATTATGCCTATGAACGAATTAGTCTACATATACATTAATTTAATCGCAGATTTTATTAGTCGATCCATTGTTATACATTGTTAAACTCAATTAGTGGAGTTACGAATGGTGCCATGCGAGTGTAAAATCAATAAAATGCTATTAAGCCGACATGTTAAATGAAAGCGTTCCAGCTCCGGAACATTCCATCTCCCTGGGTTGGTAAAGAGAGCATGACTATCAATCAATATCAATTATGGCCAATAGCTTGGTGAGACGCTTCCTTCGAGTCGGGCAGGATGCGGAGCGGATGCCGTAAGCGATGACTCTTCGCAGTGTGTAATTGCCCTTCTATTTTACAAATTTGATTTAAAAGAAGACCACTTTCCAGCTACGATTATCTAAGCGATCGGAGACTCACGGACGTTAAAACCAGCGAGTATGTATGATGAGAGTGATGAAAGTAGATAGAGCAAAAGGTCTGTACGTTTGTTTAGAGAGAATAACCCGGGAGGGTTTTAGCGTGATGATACGTATGAAATAATTTCTGAGTTCATTTCAGACGATTTCGTACATATCTTGATAGTGTTACTTTGGCAGTCCGAACGGATGAAAGCAGACTTGTTTCTATGATACGACAGCTATTTTCTCTTTTACTTGTGTTCGGTCTTGCCCACTTTTTCCAGAGGAAAGTACATTTTATTTATGGTATTATGGTATTCACATGACCTCCTTTTGGTCTAATGAGGCAGACCGACAAACATATAAATATCTAAGAGAAAAGTTCAAAATTCAATAAGTATAAATCTGGGCTCTATTACAAGCTGTCAAATTAAAACAATGTGCAATTTCCGGATTATGCAGTCGCATTGCATAAGTACCTATCTATTTATGAACTTGGCTGAGACACCGCCGAGCGTCTTTATTTAGATTATATATTTGGAATTTATTTCTAACTAGATTTGGCCCGTGGATTCATCCGCGTAAAATATGATTTAATTGGTAGATTTTTCTGGGTATTGTTATCTTTGTGCCAATATCCAATTCAGTTTTGTAGTTTTTGCCTTAAAGAGGTACAACATCCTCACAAACTTTCGCATTTTTATATATGTTTTATTATTATTTCGTATATGTAGGATACGTGCGAACCGTCTAATTCGCGTTCCTATTTTCCTATGAAAGTAGAAAAGTCTACAAAATATACTAAAGTATTCAATACATAGAGTACGGAACTACGGAGTTTCTAAGTGAAAACAATTTCTCAAAGAAGCATTAATATTTAATACTTTAATTTGCGCGGTAGCAACTTTGCAATGCAAATTTCTGACCTAGACTAACAGGCCATAATTTGCAAACGAATTATTTTTAAACTAAAGCCCTCTAAATCTAATTTTAAACTCGCCTTTGACAACTTTCCTTAAGCAAGCAACAGATTCTAAATTGAAAAATTGCGCCAATTCAAAGGTCGATAGCCTTAACGTCACACCACATCAGGAACAACCAATGGCAAGGCGCCGCGCCCTCCATCCGACCAATCACATGCAGCCATTCTTTATCGATTCATCTTTGCGTGCCAGTAATAATTGCTCGCTTGGGAGGGAAGGCGCGGTCCAGCTGCTGTTTTATTATAAAAATGTTTATTTCAAAACTTTGTTACCCATAAACTGGCGCTCTTTGCTCTCTGCCTACCCCGTTAGGGGCTCTAAACGACCATAAACGCGTCGACTCTGGCCACGATACTATAATTGCATGTTCGAACCTAACAATATGATACATGCTCAAGTTAGTGAGGATGTTTGTTCCTCACGTAAAAAAAAATAGTAGACGAAATTTTATGAAATTTGGCACAGAGATTAGCTGGATTATCACACATCTACAAAACAAATATGTAGTATGACAGAAAACAGAGAACAAACATGTAAGTGGCAGAATAAGCTGCCTTATCGCCAAAACGATAACTATATCAAGGCAACCCAACCGAAGAGAGAAGAAATTGATAAAAAAGATATATAATTAATTCAGAAAATAAATAAAAATCAACTATTTTGAAGTAGTAAGTATTCACAGAGAGCCTATATCTTCCTGTTTCTAGGTATTTAATACAATGGTAACACCACAGCACTGCGAACATAGAGGGCCTAGACCGGTACATATAATGTACTGAATGAATCTAAATCGTGGTGCAGTGGTTCCGGTCGGCTACTGCAACTGTATCATAATGACAGCATTTATAAATAATAATGAGGATTTACTGTGTATAAATAATGCGGTCCCCATAGACATGCCCGTTGTTCCATCGCGCGGGAATGCGCAGCGGGTGGGTGGCAAGGAAATGCATTAGCAAGGATTGTAAAGTATGATTTAGATGTATTTATTGTGTGGGATGCATACATCCTATTATTAAAAAGCTGAGTTTGTTTGTTTCAACGAGCTAAAGTTAGAAATTAGTAATCCAAATAGCATAAATAGTTTTGCATCAGTCAGTTGTATGTATAATAAGGATAATGTTAGTGCATTATGAAGGATTGTGTATACTTAGATTAACTAATATTATAAAGAGGCAGTGTTTTGATTGACGCTAAAGTCGGGAATTATTAATCCTATTAGTTTTTTTTTCATTGATAGTTCATTTATTGAGAAAGGCTATATTGTATATATCGAGATATCATCATGTACGTGTGCAAAGTACAAAGACAAAAAGTTTGTAAGTGTTATCTATCAGCTATTTTAACGTATTTCTAAAAAAAATATCTAGTTATATTAAACTCGGACATCTTCATGCATTATCATTAGGATCACTTAGCAAGTCTAGCATCTAGGTGCGAATTGAGAGGATGACTTTCATTCCGTTTAAAGTACATTTTTTAAAATTGTATGTCAACACCGATACTCAAAAGTAGGTATATAAGTTTTTATTTATTACACTTTACGTAAAGCGTGAAGGATTGAATGTAAATTTGAATTAAAGCTAACATGCTTATATTAAAATTTACATTCTATAAAGTTGGATTTATATAGTAGCTAGGTAAATTCTTCCTTAAGTTAGTCTCTGTTTTTCCTCTTACTCACCCGGTGTGTAGGACGAGACGTTTTGCAATTATTGCATGGGTAGTAGAGTAAATTAAGCCTATCTGTATAGACCTACTAGCTGTGCCACCCAGCTTCGCTCGGGTGAAAAAGTTAAATTGCCCGTGACACGATCGCAGCGCCAAATATCGGGTCTAATTTTGAGATATTAGCTATCCTATATTTTAAGTTGGATCAAACTGCACACTGTGTGAAAATTTTATTGAAATCGGTTCAGTAGTTTATGAGTCCATCGCGGACAAACAACGTGACACGTAATTTATATATATTAAAATTTCACCATACATTGATTTGTCGTCTCAAAGGGATCGGCAGTGATTTCAATGAACGCTGCCATGCGGCATTTCCGTCATATTTAACAAGTTATCGTCATATATATTTTTTTTCATAAAACCTTTACGGGTTTGCGCTATGGCGGCCGAGTGATTCGAATAGTGCCCAAAGATTGCAAGTTTAAATCCCGACTGTACTAATGAGTTTTTCTGAACTTAAGTTCAGTAATTTGGTAAACCATGAGCTTTGCGGTGAATTAAAATATCAAGGGGAAATTGCATACCTTTGTGAAGATATTCAAAGGCGTATATGTAGGCTCTCCATCTATCACGTTGACACCTAATATATATCTCTGGCGGAAAGTATGTGTTGAAACTACCTACACAGCTCTGCCTACCCTTTGGGGGACCCTTATAGACGTGAAGACAAACTACTATTTAATAGTGAAAGCTTTTTAATATATTTAACCTCCTTTCTTCGAACCGTATATTATATTTGACATTCTGTGTCAGTAGTCAAATATAACTTCATTAACTCACTATAAATTCACTAATTATTGAATACGTGAGCAAAGACTACTATTGAACACTGTGAGGGTCAGCTGTCGACAGCATGCATCCGTGGGAAGGCAAGAAGTATACATTGGTATCATCTGACAATTTCAATGAATTTATGAAATCTCTAGGTATGGTATGGTCCGCATGACTTTGCGTCCTTTAAGTATTTGCTACATACATTCAAACATATTATAACGCGCAGCAAGCTAGGCAGAAAGTCGAGCGTCTCTGGGCACTCTAAAAGCAAACTCGTCTTTATGTGTTGTTCTTTGTACGCCAGGCGTGGGCCTCATCACCCGCAAAGCTGCCAATGCAGTGACCCCGACAGTGGAGCTGCGCAAGGATGGAGACAACTTCGTGCTGGTCACCTCGTCCACCTTCAAGACCACTGAGATGAAGTTCCAGCCGGGAGTGGAGTTCGAAGAGGACCGCGCTGACGGCGCTAAGGTAATGGGCCAAATTTATACTTTAAAACTTTTTTTCTTATTTCGCATACATGATTGAAAACATAATTTGGTACACGATCGCAGTGCCATCTATCGGGTCCAATTGAGAATCTAAATCAAAATAAAATTTAATCATAAGAAAATACATAGAAATCCGTCCAGCCGTTTAGGATTTTTGTCTATATGAGACACTACTACATGTACAGAAAAATTGTTTATTAAGATGTGTGAGGTCTTAAATTGAAGAGTGAGACTTCTTAAAATGCAGTCTCAATATGTAATGAAGCTCTCTCTCTCTCCAGCGCTGTCTCTAGTGCCCCCTTCCTTTCCCCACAATAGATGGATATGGTATAAAATTATAGCTTATAAAAAATGATTCTAGGTGAAGAGTGTGTGCAAATTCGAAGGCAACACCCTGAAGCAGGTGCAGACTGCCTCCGACGGCACCGAGGTCACCTACATCAGAGAATTCGGCCCCGAGGAGATGAAGGCCGTATGTATAGACGGTTCATTTTGTTCTTTTCTGTACTTTGATAGGAGAGGTAGTCTAAATTTCTGCCAGCTACAAAAAAATGCTTGCCGAGTAGATTTTTGTTACATCATGAATTAGCTCATATTTATTTTTACAGATATATTTTCGGAAATATAACTAAAAAGATGAGACTTTAGCCTTTTCAAAAAGAAAATTCCTTCACCGAAGCAACGCTAATTTTATTGTGATCAGTTGAACGGTACAGAAGTTAATATTCTGCAGCGCGTTTGATTAAATTTTTTCGGAACCTTAGCTTGCACTTGCTTAGCACATAAGTGTCTGGTACAAAATACTCTGCTTTCGGTTTTGTCATTATTCGGTTAAGTAGCGGAAGTTCCCGGAACCCAAGCTACCAGAGACAATAAAAACCAACCCAAGTTCAAATAAAAACTGGTTTTAGACCTAAGTCCAAACATTCAACGTGTCTTAAAGTCACGTTGGGACGGAATTTCTGTCATCTTTTTATTTCATTACTGCGAAACGATCTTTGAAAGAAGCCTTCGATTTCTTCGCAGAATTCTTCGTTATTGCTTATCTTTTTCATATTAGTCCTTATATTAATAAGATTTCCAAGAAATATTTATTATGTTAAAATTTTTATGTGCATTAAAATTTAAGACAAAATGCTTGTTTTCGTTAAGAGGCCAAAAATATTATGAAAATTTTACATATTCGATGTTTTATAGTATGGAAATAAATAAACTTTTGTACATCACGCGTACATATGCACGTACCATCATGGATAATCAGTCATTAACACGTTAGACAGACAGAGATTAGACGGCGAGTTCTCTAACCTAACAAACCTCTTACACTCCATCCACAATTATCAGTCTCTTCATAGATGCTAGTGGGCTTCCAGTGTACCTTCTACAAAATATTTATAATTTAACGTGTTTGTTTAGTTGCTAACGAATGCATTCATTATCAAGCCGGCGCGCCACACCCGTATTGTTGATAAGGCACGGAGGTGACCCCAGCCAGTTATTGACCTCCACGAGGTCATATTTATGAATACAAATCATTTAGTTGCCGTAGTGACAGAGTGGTTCGATACGTCGCTTGCAACGTAAAGATTGCAAGTTTGTATCTCAACTGTACCAATGAGTTTTTTTCTGAACGTACATACAGTGGTGAATCGCACAAGCTTTTCGGTGAAGGAAAACATCCAAGAGAAACCTGCATACGTTTGAGAAGAAATTCAAAGACGTATGTATAGTCGTGCTTGAAATACGGCAATGGACTCGCCATCTGTCACGTTGGCACCTAAATATATTTACGGCGAAATGAGGGTGTGTTTATACCTCTACCTTACACTTAGGGTACCCTTTTGGTGAGGGATGATGTATAGTAGAGACAATAGTGTTAATCCATCCTAGAATTTATTTAGTTCGCATCGTTCGCGTTCAGTAATCTTTAATATGAATGAGGATATTTATTTCCATAGCGAACTAAATAAGAATTGTTCTCACCAAATAAGGGTAACCGGTTACCATCATGCGGCCCGTGTCTATGCCTGTTTGCCATATTTTTTGTAATATTGGAGAAAATTGAGGTATGTCTTTGTGTTTCAGGTAATGACAGCTAAGGATGTGACCTGCACCCGAGTTTACAAAGTACAGTAATCCCGGACCAAAGAGACTGGAGGGCCTGTTTGTACGCCCTATAATTATAGCACAACTATTTCTAAATTATGTTAATCTATTTTGGACTCTATAAAAGTCCACTTAAGCTCCAAAATATTATTTTTATAAGCGAACTGTTGCCCCATGTTAGAAATAACTTTTAAGCCATTGCTATTGTAACGTGCCTTCGCTGCGTTAGTTTCAGTAAGAGCCATACATTTGGTATGCAATTAAAACTACTTTTAGTTCAGGGAATAAGTACCAGAATTGTCTACGCTGTTTGAATAGATGTGCGTAAATTTGTAGCTACATGTGAGATCAATAAATAGTTTCTGAATGTTTTCTGTGCAAATTTAAATAAAATCGTTTTCATATATGTCGGGTTGTTTTTGTTTATATTAAAGAAAGTCCCGCGTCTGTCTGTATGTTCGTGATAAGCTCATAAACTACTGATTTCCCATACAGTTTTCACCAATGGATCGTGGTTCCACGAGGAAGGTTTAAGTGTATAGTTCGTCAATGTTTGAGGGTTTTGGTTGAGATAGCTGACACGGCCCTACGACAATAAAATTTGTACGTATAATAATTATGCTCTTCTACCCGTGCGAACACGGTACGGGTGGTTGGTTCTGTATATATGAAAAAAATAATAAAATAATATCCTCACGCCTTCCCACAAGGGTCCCCGAAGGGGTAGGCAGAGGTGTATAGGTAATACCCACACACCCACTTTCCGCCAGAGGTATATTAGGTGCCAACGTGACAGATGGCGAGTCCATTGGCGTTACTCCAGCACGTTACTCAAGCACGACTATACATTCGCCTTTGAATTGCTTCTCAGACGTTTGCAGTTAACATATGTAATAACAATTAAAGAGGTCCATTGAAAAAGTATTACCTAGAAGGATCAGCATGTTGTTCTTCAAGAGGGTGTTCAGAGATATTTACTGGGATCACTAGGCGCGAGTGTTACCCCTAGTGTTACAAGCGAGCGACTATATACTAGGCTAGGGGCATTGCATGTATGTTTTCAACCATAGTAATATTTACAACTAGCTGTACTGCTTAAGAGGAGTCAAATTAAAAGTCCGAAAAAGTGCATAAAAAAAGGCGATCGCAGCGCCACCTAACGAGCCCAATTTCTCCTGCTGTAAAATGAAAACCCCCTAGCAATACATGGGTGTAACGGGTGCAGGCTATAATATTTTATGCAGTAAATTATGCTTGCTGCGCAAAGAAAATTGGTTTGACTTCCATGTTCTAATAGTGAGTTCCATATTAGTTGTTCAATATATTAGCCTGTTACAATTTTTATTACATATAAATGATATTTCATTTAGGAAGAGCATGCATATCTACCTACATAAGCGCATACTTCCACGTGGTGTACAGCCTGCATGTCAGCGAGCTATTATATACATCCACTAGCTGTCCCACCCAGGTTCGCTTGAGTAAAAAAAATAATCATGAGACACGATCGCAGCGCCACCTATCGGGTCCAATTGGGAACCTAAACTATTCTCGAATCCACCCAAAGTTTACAATGTATACTTGAATCCACCTGAAGACACGGATAATTTAATTACACATTGACATACACACGTAGAGAAGAAATCTATATATGTATTAAGATGTCGAAAGACTTGCATACCAGTCTAAAGAGAACTGGCGCTCTAAACCTTCTGCCTACCCCGTTAGGGACTTGGCGTGATGATGTATGTGTATGTATGTCATCACGCCGAGCCCCTAACAGGGTAGGCAGAGAGAACTATTATAATATTATATATCATATCCATGAAGAGATTGCAACTTCAAATTCAATAATACGTGATGCATACAAAATACTGTTTGAGCTACTACTCTCATAACACTTGCGGGTGGTAACTGTAAGCTGAAAAGGTTTTTGTTCGCTATAAAGCTCGCTGTTAGACAACATTTACGTGCTCTTTGGTTACCTATCCGAATCCCTTAAATAATAATTATTTGTTTGATTATATAACTTCAGTGCGATTATAGTACCATCTGTTGGAATTTTATGGTTACTTAAGTACGTTACGTTAAGGGGCTATCTTTAGGGCCCAGCCTTAATTTCAAATTGAACGGTAGATGCCGCGCTTGTACTAAAAATATCGACTACTCACCACTAGGTGGCACATTATAGCATTATACTTCAGCTTTACATACTTAAGTTTTATATAATTTCAAATAAGATGAGTAACTTTTAGGACTTCCTTAAAAATATAAAATTATAACATAGTTCTGCAGCATTTTTTTTTATATATTATAGTTTGTTATCTGCAAAGTTGAAAAAATATACACTGACGTTTCTAGTGACATCTAAAACACTACAAAATTAAATAAGGCTCATAAGTTCATGGGATTTCATTTTATAACGCTACTTGCAATTTATTTGGATTATATCTGATCTTGCGGGCGTTGTTCGTTGCGTCTTGTTGGTGTTGGTAGTAGATAGTGTTTAGTTTATCCGAATCTTGATTAAAGTTGATACGTTACGCGTGTACGGAACGCGATTTCAATTTTATCGATATTATAAATTCAACATCTGTCAAACATTTTTGGAATTCTGTGCGTGTAGACGATGAATTTCGTGTAATATTTTGTTTTATTTATGAATATAAATATCCTAATCCGGTGTGATAAGTGTCTTTTTGATGGATTGAATAGAACTATGTGGATATAATGCTTGGAATTTGTGTTGTGTATCGTGAGTAGCCAAATATTTGGCGTGTGAGGATTAAACACTTGCTTTACTGGATTAAATATACAGACCTGTAAGTAAATATTTATAATATTACTCGATTACGAACGTTATTTTATTTATTGATCGTTGGTATGTATTATTAAGTAGCGTAGTCCCGTAGTTTACCTGTGCTGGATCAAGAAAAAATCTTTACTTTATACTTACCTACATTGAATCTTTAAAATTTTTTGATAAATACAAAATATAATTTACATACAACACACATCACAATATTTTTTGAGTTGTATATCACTAACAAAATTTTCAAAAGCAAAACATTATTGAATGCGGAAAGTTCATACTGAATATTTGTTTTTTATATTTTGTAATAAATATCTAAGTAAATACAAAGCTTTAAATTGTAAATATATGTAAAATCTGCATAGCTACTTAAGTATTCACTTCATTATAAGTAATAAGTCAATAATAACAGCATTACCTGTATAGGTAGTAGTAGTAGTGTCTCCGAAGGGGTGGGCAGAGGTGTATACCTCTGCCCACCCCTTCGGAGACACTTAGGGGAAGGCATCAGGATATTTTATATATTATTATAATAGCTTAAACCAATCATATAAATGCTGTTAATAAAAAAAATTTTTTATCCTTCCTCATTGTCCTAGGTAATAAATATTGGTATCATAAAATAGTCCATATTGCTTAGGAATAACTACTGAGGACAGCTATATGAATATAAATATTTTTATATTTTACCCCAATGTGCTTAGCAAAAGTAGTTCACTATATTTTTATAATTTGAGCCACCCTAATTTAATTAAGTTTAATGATATATGTAATTATATAAATAAAGTGCATTATTATTAGTACTGTAAGTACTATAGTATTAAGCTTTGAAATATCTTGATGCTCTCCCACAAGAGTTTCCGAAAGTCACAACACTATTTAGTAAGGGATATGTTTTTGCTTTTAATGTAATTTTAAAAGTATTCAAGTATCCACAAAATATTTTCCCTCGCAGTACTTTTAGCTTGTATGCTATACAAGCTTTTTAAGCACTCCATATTATTTTGAAGACATGATAAGGGCAAAAATGTTTCCCCCGTCATGAGCTATGAAATTGCACCTGTCCATATCTAATGTCTTAAACAAATATTTTCTAACGTATATGTATATACATTATATTCATGTGGAGTCCCTCTCTGGATAGGAAAAGAGAGAGTTGAGTGCCAGTTCTGTCCAGAGTTACATACATACATACTTACATTTATATCTATATATACACCCAGTTCCTCAGGGGGTAGGGAGAATTCAAGTTCTCACTAGACTTAAAGTCGTTTTTTGATTCATCCATATTCAACAGACTCCCCATAAGTACATATTTGCATACATATACATTATTAACTCCATGATTGTACTGTAATTGCGCATATACTTTTAATAAATAAATAAATAAAATATACATTATTTAAATACTTTCATAATTTTCAATGGATTGGATCAATAAGGCGAAGGACTGCTGGCACATGCTGGATGCGGCAAGCTGAAGACAGGGCGCTATGGCGCTCATTAGGGGAGGCCTATGTCCAGCAGTGGACTAGAGTGGGCTGATGATGATGATGATGATGATGATGAATAAGGCTATCGAGAATATTTTTATACTTGATTTAGAATGAACTGGAGTGTTTCTAGATGATTCCACCTAACAGTTCACAGCCAAATGACACAGCTCTCAACTAGTGCTGATCTATAGATAGCTGCAAGATTGTTATGTCAATATGATGACAAAGGGATGAACCATACCGTACTATCACACAGGCTATATGCATTACATAAACAACTATTCCCTGAAAGAAAAAATACATCATGCATCTGTGTATTGAAATGTCAACTTTGTTTATTTATTTATTAATATTGTTTTGACTTTAGTACCCATTAGTATTCAATCGATACAATCATTGTAACATCAGACATGTAAATAAGTTATCACCAACCCTTTATTCTTCTTTAACTTTTAACTTCAAAGTCAAGCAGACTTCAGGATTAGTAATCCGATCTTATGATTAAAAAATATGAGGGATGTGACAACATGAACACTGCATAAAATATATTATACTAGTTGCGCCTTGCAGTTTCGCCCGCGGTTAATCTGATTTCATTTGTGGTTTCATACCCAGTGTGTTATTCCAGCTAATCAAAATCAAAATATTTTTATTCACATAGTCCTAGGTGGGCACTTATAAAACGTCGAAAAAGGTGCACGGTTCGGGTTGTTCGTTTCCGTGGAGAAGAACCGGCAAGAAATTCCATGGTTACTCTTTTCAAATCATTAGGCATATACAATAACAATATTTTTACGTTACAGCAATAGTACCGAAGTATGAGGGAACAACGTAGGCCCGACATAAGGTCGTCGCTTACTATACAAAACATACATAAAACAAGATAATTATAACAATGTTAGCAAGATCTAAGAATATACAAATATAATAATCTATCTTTGTGCCGAATTTCATTCCAATCCGTTTAGCCGGTCAGGCGTGATTCTGTCTTAAAATTTTCGCATTTATGATATAGATGCGAATCTAAATTCGCATATATAATGCGAATCATATATCTTCACGCCCTCCACACACACCACTTTTCGCCGGAGATATTATATTAAAGGTGACAACGTGGCAAATCGATCGCCATTTCTCAAGCATAATTGAACATTCGTCTTTTCTTCACAGTTTTCTTCTTTCGATGTTTAACCGTAAAGCTCGTGGTAAGACTTAATTACTGTACTTATGTACACTAATATTATAAAGAGGAAAACTTTGTTTGTTTGTTTGGTTGTAATGCATAGGCTCAAAAACTACTGGACCGATTTGAAAAATTATTTCACTGTTGGGAAGCTACACTATCTCCGGTGAACATAGGCTATATTAAATTGGACCCGATAGGTGGCGCTGCGATCGAGTTTCAGTAATTTAACTTTTTCACCCGGGCGAAGCTATCCCTTTCTGTGTGTCTTAAGGTGGATTCGAGAATGGTTTAGATGTACAATTGAACCCGATAGATGGCACTGCGATCGTGGGCAATTTAACTTTTTCACCCGAGCGAAGCTGGGCGGAACAGCTAGTACTTTATAACCCAAGCGGATTCTCTCGGAAATCTCGGAAAGTCGGAATCAAATTTAACGCGGTTGAAACCATGAGGCACAGCTAGTGTTAAAATAATCTCATTGGTCTGCAATCGAACTTGCAATCTTTGTGTTGCAGGCGACTGCTCGAACCGCTCTGCCACCACGGCTATCTATTAATTAGGATTTACGTATATATACAGTACTAAGTATTCGAGTAAGTAAGGGAAAAATCTTTAACATGGAATAAGTATAAATTACACATTGACAGATGTTAATTCAGTCCCTGTACATTTAAGCTATAAACGTAAACCGTTTAGAATAATTTATTCAATCAATCAATTTCGTCAAATAAATTTTTAATTTATATGCAAAAATTTATACTACCTACGAAAAGGTTGCTACTTTCCCATGGACTGAATATGGTGGATCCATTTCAAGACAGCCATCTGGTCTAGCGGTCAGAACTCCTGACTGAAACTTGAGGTCGCGGGTTTGTCTCCCGCTAAGGCCAGATATTTGTGTGATGTACACGAGTGTTTGTACCTTAGTCTTGGGTGTTCTATGTATTTATGTATATAGCTTTCTAAATAAGTATGTATGTCGTTGTCTAATTCCCATAGTACAAGCTTTGCTTAGTTTGGGACTAGGTCAATATGAGTGATAATGTCACAAAGTATTATTATTATAAAAAAAATATCCGCTTCAAGTACACGATCACCTACTGTATGAATATAATTTTACTAACGTAGGTAATAGATATATGAAGCTATTTAAAGATATATCAATGGGAACGCCCTTTCTGCTATGTATTGCCCGGCTGAAGGGGAGCTTCGAGTACTGGGCTCAATCGATATTTTTGCGTCAGCTGTAAAACGTGAGACGGTAGATATAGAGAAACCTGTGCGGAGCATCTCTAAGACATCATTCTTCACCTTCGCCAATTCCATACTTTAAAAAAGATGAGAAAATTAAAAAGATGTTACAGTTCTGCCTAGTTGCATCCACCGCAGCTGAGTCGTTTTCGAGCGACGTGATCGCGCTATCACTGATGCGCGAATTTACTTAAGGCATTTTCATGAGGGCTTCACTAATAGGCAGGTGATTCCCGAGGAAGCTTCAGATGTATTTGTTAAAATTTTGCGTGAATCTTCGAGGTTAGAGTTAGCAAGCTTCTGAGCCGACAGCATCTTTAAGAGATAGGAAGTAGGAGGAGGTAGTCATATGCTAAGCAATATATAGAGAAAATAATGATTGAATGGTAAATCTTGTACAAATATTAATTTGATGTACCAACGGGACGGGAATTCTGTCCGTGCCGATGTTTCTTAAGCATTCATTATTCACGTCTTTGTATTACGTCTCAGACGTTTGCAAGAGAAAAGACAGTATTGTGTTACACATCTGCATCTGACTTCCCCTTCGAGGAGCTTTGTGGGAAAGCATGTAGGTACAAGATACGTATGTAGGTTCCTCACGATGTTTTCCTTCACCGTAAAGCTCGTTGTGTCATTAATCACTGTACATTTATTTCACATTTCCTTTCAGTTTAAGGATACAGATACACCTATCTCCCGCACTGTGGGCGCTTCGGCATCAAAGATTTATGACTCGTGCATGTTCTAATAACAGAGTTGAGACGCAAAGTGAGGTAAGGAGGCGACGACAAACTTTACTAATATTATAGACTAGCTGTGCCTGCGACTTCGTCCGCGTGGAATTTAACATAAAAATATTGTTCAGTTTCCAAAATAAAAGTAGTCAAGTTATTCCTTTTAGCATCAGCTATCTGCTAGTGAAAGTCTCGTTAAAGTCGGTCCAGCCGTTTCTGAGATTACCCGAAACAAACAGACAGACAGACAGTATGTACCGTGTATACATCCATATGCATTAAATGAAAAGCGGTTATTTTAATATTACAAACAGACACTCCAATTTTATTTATTTGTATAGATATGAAAGATTCTGCCAATGATTGTTGCCCAATCATGTCAAAACGTCTGAATGCAATTAGATGAAATTTGGAAAATTTAATGAAAAAAGTTGTCGAACTGAACAAGCACAGTTAAGTACAAAAATGTTATTGAATAATTGACAAACTCAGGTAGTATGGTCTAAATCTAGTTGAGAGCTATTTAGTTACGGCTTTTTACAGCCAAGGCGATGTAATAACCTTGTAAGGTTTTAAATAGCTCGATTACATTCAAAGTCACGCCGCCACCGTGATTGACAATTAACATTATGACTGTTCACGTAACAGAAGTTTTAATTATGTGCTATTAACACTCATGTGTTCATTGTTACATTAATACAGATACGTAGTGGCCGACTGGTTCGTGTAGTCGCCTGCAACACAAAAATTTCATGTTCGACCTACTACTGATTTTTTCTGAAATAGAGTACAATGATTTATCGCACCACGAGCTGCCCAATCCCGAGAGATTTGAAGAAATCCAAAGAAGTTCTAATATGTATATATAGTCGTGCTTCAATGTCAATTGACTTGCCATATGTGACATTGGCTTCTAAACATATCTCTGGCGAAAAGTCGGTTGTATTACACCTCTGTCTATACCTTCGGAGATCCTCAGGTTCGAGCACTTACGCCCCGTATTCTTCGTCATCATGATTATAAGTGTATTACAAACTTTTGGTTTCCCTATGGAACCAAAAGTAATTATAACCTAATTTGTACGAAGTTTCCGATTACCTTATTCTTGCTCTGAATTAACCGATATTAAAGCGAATCGAATCAAAAGTCTAACCACTGTACATTCACACGAAAGAGTGCGATATCCCAATGTCGTCCAGTATATACCAAGACATGTGCCCTGCATATTGCATGCTCGTGTGCAGACCGGATTACTTGCATTGACGTCATTATGTGGCAATGCAATAATTCGTTGACAAGGATCGACTGTGCCGCCGCTTAAAGGTTCTATGTCCTAGACTACGTACACATATGATGAGTAGTTGGTGATTGCCTTGTGTAGTATTTTCATCAGAAAATTACTCAAAAATAACGTAAAAAGTGTACTCGCTATCACCTGTCACGCTGGCACCTAAAATATATCTCTGGCGGAAAGTGGGTGTGTAGGTACTACCTATACACCTCTGCCTATCTGTTCGGGTACCTTTGTGGGAAGGCGTAAGGATTTGTGTTAAACTCTTAAAGTGTGATCATTATTTTTATCTTAAGGTTGACATAACGTTGGTGGTTTATCAACGTGAAAATTACAAATCTTTTAAAATAGTTGTTAGTTGATTGATTTCGTGCGCTTTATAGAGTATTTACGTGTTTTTAACAGATTTAATAGCTTTACTAAAATCGACTTGTGCCACAATACCGCCGTTTAGTATCACGCTCCGTTTTCCATAGTTGCACACAGGTTGCACAACTGGCGAAGTCACGCAGTGGTTAACTGCATTGTTTTCTTATGTCATTGTTTTCAACGTACTGGAACTGATGTCACACGACAACTATGCGACGGAAATCGGCACATTTTGGCAACAACAACCGGTGTTCCATCAATTGTCAACAGGATTATTGGAAATAACAAATTTATGCCGGTTTTATGTTATCAGGCAAAATCTGATCTGATCCATCAATATAAATACTTCGTTCTAAATGCTTCGGTGAATCGAAAAGTCAAATTGATCGGAACTTGTTGGACAATTGGCTGCTCCCCATACCTAATCCCTATATTTGGCTGCTACGTATTTTTATTTTTTAGATGTTAAATAGTATAGTTTCATTAAGTATGAGTAAGTATTTCAGTATTAGGTAGGTATTAAAAATGAACGTTTTTGACCATGTGCTGTTAGTTTTTTAATGTCATAAAATATTATATTTAATTTTATGAATAAATATTAAACTTAATGGCAACGTGAAGTGAACTTGAAACGGGCAGGTCAAATATGGATGCAGCAAAAGAGGTATGAAACTTGAGAGAACTGTCACAATACTCTCTTAGAAAAAAATCGTCTGATAAATACTTATATTAATGTATGTTTAAAAACCTCATTAACACAGTACACATTCTATTTAAATATGTTGGTAACTAAACACGGTATCTTTGTCATCGGTAGCATCCACATTGCGCTTACTTCCTGGCGTATAATCAACCAAATAGGTACGTTACAGCAACAAATTGTAAGGAAACGAGCTGATGGGATTGAAATATTCTCACATTGGCGTTTGCGGCGGATGTTGCACTTCGATAAATTGTATTGAAAACACGGGCTATTCTATTTCAATCATAACCTACTGATTGTTATATATATAAAACAGCTGCTTTTGACAGGTGTACCTGCTGGCGTGTTCTTGTTTTATTTACTTCGGACTTAATTAATAATATATCTTTGATAGTCAAGTAGGTCATTTGACCTTTTACATTTTAGTAGCATGTATTTATAGATGCAGTCGTCGTCAATCGTCAAAATATGAAGGTATGACTTTTACACAGGTTTTCGCATTTCAGCTTTACGTGTCAATCCTATTTGCACTGTGAAGTTCGATTGAGTAATGGCATCGGATTTCTTAATTGACGATACATTCTGTAGTAGCATATCCTTTAAAGTCATTTCAGAAATCATGTACTTAGTACGTTTGGCAAAATAATAATTAATACAAACAGTATAAATACACATTGTCCTACTTTGTCAGGATGTTCTAATTAGAACTGGCTTGGTTCCATTTCGACTCGCGATGCGTTCCATAATGCCAGTTGTCTAGCTCCCTAACGTAAACACAACCCAATGTGTCACTGTGATGATTATTATTGCATCCACACCGGAAAATTGAGGTATTAATACCAGAATGCATGTAACATAATGCACTTGTACGTAGTTAAGTCGAAGGTACAGTGACTTATTATGACATCAAAACTAAATGGATTATCGACGTGTTTGTATGTAATAAAATTTACCAGTTATATTGATAAGTATATGAAGATCAAAGATCCATCTAGCAAATCTAAAAATGTCCATTCGCTCTCAAATTAGCGTAATGTAAGTACTTAATCTTAAAAAAATATAAATAAAAGTTTGTACTACAAGTGGCTCGTTATTTGGTTAATTAAAAATCGAATATTGGGTTCAGGAAGGCTTGGACAGAGGTGTAAAAACACCCTTTTTTGCCGCAGATATCACAGAGCTTAAAATATTTTTTTTATTATATTAAAGAAACGCTGTTTTATATATTCCGTTATTGAAATAAGCACGCTCAAGGCTCGGCTACAAAACTTCATAGCCGCTTTAAAACGTTTTACAACGGTTTTAATACTAGCATTTTCTAATTATAATCTAGACCACCGTTATAGTTGCCATATGTGATTCATAGTAATCATAAAGCATGCACGTTTTACGATCAGAAATGATTCCGCATGTGGTCATAACTGCAGACATTGACCTTCCAGGCTCAAAATAACATTCACTATCTGTTACATTGGTTGTGCAACTTGTGAGACCCACTGAACGTGTTTAGAGACTTGTAACAGTTTAATTTAAAGGACATGTCATTCGAGACAAAGTTGACCGACACTAGTTTGATGTAATACACTCTAATGCCAGGGAGCGACAAGGTTAATTTTTATTTGTTGAACTTACCTAGTACTGATTTGCATCCTTATGCACTGATGAGCGACCCCAATTAGATAGGTAGAGGCAGAGGTAGGGGTCTGAGGTAGAGCATAACGGATTTCCCGTTCGAATTTAAGCTGCCCAACGGGCAGGTCCTCCACCTTATAGTAAAAAAACTTACAGAAACTCCCTAGACTTTGTTTATGAAGTCTAATACCTTGCAGTTTTAACCCTTAACAAGCCGACCTTTGATAAACGTAGCCATATCTTGAAACCTTGAGCTGAAAATCAAACATATATTGCTTTCGATGCTCAATAAGCTTTTTAGACTACAGTAAAATTTTAAAGACAAATCGGGTGTTTCGGACCATTTAATGATGTGAACAATTTAGGTCACCGATACATATCATATCCTGTTAATAACAGCATGCTCGCTACACTACGACAAAAACTAGCTACGACTCTACACTTTGCCATACTATCTCATAGGCACTAAACTTAAGCTAGCTTCTAGTTTTTGCCGAGATTCTAATGGCGTTGCTTGAAGTACAAAACTATTCGCGTTTAAGTTTGCTTTTCAATCTCAATACTCACAATGTTGTTGAAATAGGTGTGTAGCCTAGAAAGACTGGCTGAATGTAAGTTTCTGTTACAATAGTTTCAATAAATAAAAAAAAAATGCCCCGAATGTTTATTCAGGTATTCGAATAATTATGACATTAATCTTGAACAAGATACTGTCTCAAAAATACAGTTACCTAATTGCCTATTCAGTTGGTCTAGTTTTTTTTTTATCTAGGAATTTAATCAAATGCGCCTGCCCATACGCATAGAATTCTAATACATATATACAAGCTCTTGGTTGATGGATACGATCTAGAGATCTAGCGCTCTTCGTTGCGTAGAGTTGTTTACGAGATGTAGGTTTTTACCTTACATCAGAAAACGGAACGAATTCGGAACGTCTGGTAACTGTTATTTCAAGTCTTATGTTTCAGTCTTCCGTTATACTAAATGCAAAGGGTAATTTGGCTGTTTTATGAAATCCACTTGTTCTTATAAAAGAATAAGCATATTAACTACTGTGGAACTAACTTGAGATTAGTCATTGCGCATTCGTTTGCATCGAGGTCATTATGCGATGATACTGTTTAAGCAACGATATTTGATTGACACGCTTTTAATATAGGCCTATAAAATTAAATTACCAACTTTGATAAAATATATGTCATTTTATTTATAATCAACGGAACATTTTAGCATTTTCCGATGATTATCTTGCAAAATTTTCTACTTTTAATGTTACGTATTTAAATCCCTGCAAAGCAAAATTGCCACTGCCACTTTGACACTTGAATATATACCCAGCGAAAAGAGATTAATTATCCTCTTTCTACCTGTTGTGGGAAGACGATACTTATATAATAATATGTAATAATAAAAAACATTTAAGTCCTTACCAGCTCAGTTATCTACTAATCACAGTCGTGTAAATATTAGTCAAATTTAAATCCGTCTTGAATATAAACAGCCGCATCGGTCCGAATAAAGCATAACACCAGTTTCCTCCTCACTTCCTTTCTTCCGAAACAGGCGAGGACAACGACCCAGGTCCGAGCTGATTTGATGCGCGGATGTGCCGCAACGCAGATATCTAACGGGGTGTCCGTGTCCGCTTGACAGGGT